>APFE030435523.1:103529-118919 GCA_000404065.3 Pinus taeda | reverse complement strand
TATCTCAAATATTGAAGTGAACTATTGTTTTCTTTGAAGAAAGTGGCAAGATCAGAGAACACTGATTCGTACCCCAGTCAAGGCATATGAGCATTCAAGTCCTGTCCATGACAGTGTTATAATTATTGAAGTTTTGATAGGAAGTTTGCAGTTGCTGTTGCCCCAGTTGTGGTATTAAAACTCATTATAGGCTCTGTCTACATATATATGCATTGATTCCCTGATTCATTTGCTGCACATTTATACAAGACATTGCTGTGTATTATACGTGGATATTACTTTTCTGCATTAAGTAATAATTGTGATCAATTTTTAAGTGACATTGAAGAAAAATGGCCAGAGTCAGTGAAGTATTAGAGTTCATGAAAACTCTTATACAATCTACTGTTGATGACACATTACAAATCAGCAAAGGATCTCTTTTAGAAATTCAGACATGTCTACAAAATGCACAGGAAAATATTGATTTTTTGCAGCTTGAATCACAACGACAGCAAGAAGAGCTACATCAAAATAGACACCATTCTGAACTTGTTCTTGTTCAGAACATTGAGACAACCACCCATGACCAGCATGTTAATAATGTTACAGTTCATTCAGATTTAGTACCAAACAAAGCAGCAAGGTTACATGCAGATGCAGAAGTTCAGTCTGCACTTCCCAAGCCCATCATCAGACCTTGGGAACAGCGTGTCCACAACGAGCACATAACTAGTCTTGGATATGACAAGGACTTGTCCTTTCATATTCCAGACTACGTGAAACCCATCCATTTTCAGAGTGTTGGATTTATTCATGACAATTCACCTGCTTCTCATGACAGTTCAGCTTCAGCTGTTCCAGACTCTACTCCTCTTCCATGGCAACAACAACAACAACATATCGTGAAATTCCAACACTGTGATCGAGTTGGCCATATGGAAGATCATTGTTTTGATCTTCATCCATGTAAGCACTGTCATAAAACCAGTCATTCTTCAAACAGATGCTTCAAAAACAAACGTCCTACAAGAACAAAGATTCATCTTGGATGGATCGCTTCTTGGCAATGGGCATCAACATCTAAGAAGATATTCCAAACACATGTCAGAACTTGTTCTAGAGTATTGAACAGTCTTGCAGTTGATTTTTCTCCATCTTCTCACCTTGTATCTGACAGGGGGGGAAATGATGGTCATCTACAAGCTTCAAAGCCACATCAAGCGAGCATGAGCCACAACCTGCCACACCAGTTTCAGAGTTGTAACCAAAGACAAAGATGCTTGAACATGCCTTCAGTTGGCGATGTGGGACACTTCCTCTAGCAGAAGACTTACAGCTTCTTGCCAGTTTTGGAAGAGTTCCTGAGACAAAATTGAGAACACTTCCTCTAGCAGAAGACTTACAGCTTCTTGCCAGTTTTGGAAGAGTTCCAGAAATTGCATAAGCATTCCAGAGTTGTTGGTCATCCTTAAACCATCACAGGTTGAGACTTCCCTTTTACAGGTTGAAGTTTTACCTTTTATGCGGGGTGAGACCTCCCTTTTATGGTTGAAGGTTTCCCTCTTTAAAAAAATAGGATCACTTCCTCTAGCAGAAGACTCCAGCTTCTTGCCATCTTTGGAAGAGTTCCGGGAACTGCACTAAGCATTCCAGTGTTGGTGGCCATCCTTAAACCACCGCCCTTTATACCAACATTTCATATAGCACATTCAGCCTAGTGCTGCCATGCATTTTTGCACATTTTGTATTACAACTCTCTTCTTGGACTCATACATAACCCTCGGATTAAGGGGGGGAATGTTGGACACCTAATCCTAAAGGGTTAGTGTGGAAGCCGAATGGACAAAGCAGTCCAAGGGACCTTGGGATGTGAATCCCAACGGTCACCAAATGTACTATAAATGTATATCAATTGTGAATAAAAAATGTACAGAATGATTTATCTTTCCTATTGTTTTCCTATTGTTCTCCGTTACCATGTCTGTTTAACAAAAAGGTTTCTTGAATAAGCTCTTTATTAATCTTGTTTGAAGTTCTATTCTTCATTGGCATAATGACAACTTATACAAGTGTATCCTAAAATTCCTCCTTCATCACAAGACTCTTTGATGAAGACATGAAGCAAGACTTGTTCATCATGATGGATATGGTGAGAGAAATGTATGAGGATGGAAGGAAGAGTAGCATACGTAGAGAGAAGTTGAATTCCGTGGAGGAAGAGAAGCAGTTGCTTTCTGAAAAATTGTAGGAAATGGAGAGGCAATTTCATATTACAAATATGAACCGGAAAAGGATGCATGAGTTAGAGTCATAGCTCTATGTTTCCAAGGAAGCCTTAGTCAAGTATTAGCTTGAAGAAGAGGTAAATAGTTCATGTTTATCTTCAAACTAAGAATTCTTATATTGGTTCTTTTGAAAAACATACTAGATGCATAAGTTCCAAGTTAATGTCCAAGATGGGTTATGAAGGAAAAGGCTTGGGTAAACATGCATAAGGTATTGTTGAGACAATAATAGTTGAGGAAAGGCCTAAGTATTTGGGTCTTGGTTATGGAAAGTATTATGGAGAAAGTTCCAAAGCTACCATGAAGGCCATTGAAATAGCTCCAAGAAAGAGTTTCATTGCAGGTCTTCTACCTCAAGAGTGTGAAGATTGTATTTAGGAGGAATGCAATGGCTTGAAACATCATTTGCAGGATGCAAGTGTTCAAAAGCACACAGTTGGAATAGAGAGTTGTGGAAACTCTGAAAGCCTTGAAGAGGTTGATGGTGTTCCAAATGGAGCTACTTTTTCACTCAATTCACCTCCTCATGAAGGCAATAAAGGTGAAAGAGAAAGGTATAAATATGGTTCTAATCATATTCCTTTTGATTTTGCAAAGCATGATAAATTTCCACATAGATATGGTAAAAGAATTGCATGTTCCTTTTGTGGCTTGGATAACCATCATGTTTCTAGATGTTGGAAGAGAATGGCCACATACAAGAAAATTTTGAAGGAAAAGAAGTAAGAAACCAAAGGTCCATTAGACAAGGAAAATCATGTTTTCAAGAGGATGCACATGTGTTACACTTACTGCCATAAGTAAGAATCTTGTTGAAAAGTGTTGGACTCTCAATCTAGCAATTCTTCCACAAGAGTTGAATAAAGTGGAAGGAGAGTATGGCATAAATGAAAAGGGAGATTCCATGAATGATGTGTCTCGAGATGACTCACATGTTGACGCTGATGTGTAGACAAAGGAAGGAATTTTGAAATGGATTGGTAAAAAATGGGTAGAGTTCTTATCCAATTAAGATTGAATTTCTATTGATGCATCTATCTGCATTTCTTTATTAATGGAATGCAAGTTGCAGGGTTTTACCAAGAAGGTGAATGGAAACGTTGAGTAGGAGGCTCACTTTGTTGCTGCAACATTATATTTCATTTCAACTTCGAAACTACAATGTGCTTAAGTGAAATTTGAAGGATGAAATGCATGCATGAGCATGAGATGCATGACCACAGGGATGTTGATGTTTTCCTTGTATTTGAACATGTTTGTGTAATTAACTTGAATGGTTGATTGCTTTAAAAATGCATGTAATAATTACTTGAGAAACTTGGATTTGGTCTCCAAGATGGAGATAAGGATGAAGTGTTTCATCTTTTTAAAAAGAGTGCTAATGGTCTTTTTCTACATGCTTGACTTCAAGGATAATTTTTTTTAAAGGCATGTTTCGTGGGCTTGTTATCTTGTCCACAATTTTTATGGAGATGTAAGACATGGAGGCATTCAGAAGATGTGAAAATCTGTTTCTTTTGTTGAAGCAGGAGTTTAGGCCATCCAGTTGTTGTCTATGTTTCTTTTGTTATTAACAGTTGTTGTTGACAGCTTTTCAAACAAGTACAAAGGAGAGTTTTTGGTGAAGCAGATGTACTTCAAATTTGTTTGAGCCACCTTGGATCAATGATCAAGGCAAAGAAGTTCAAACTACCTTCTGTGAACACATTAGTAGGAGTTTTGTAGGAAGGCAAGGAGGAAGAGAGTCTTCCCAGGAGGACCAACACATCTAGGAAGAAGAGTGGTCAAAGGATTTGGTTCAGATGCACTATGCAAGGCAAGTGTGTGGAGACTGAAAGAAGAGGGTGTTGTTACTCTCATTTACTGTTCAAATTAGTATATCAGTCTTTTAGATACCAAAAGTTCTTTTAGTGGGAAGGTGTGATCCAAAATGGATTTTTGGAGAGGCTTCTAAGTCTAAGTGCTACTCATAGAGGAAAATAAAAGTCCAAGGATACTCTTGGAGATAGTCTCACTGCGTAGATGTTTCCATTTTGGATCTACTGCAACTTGGATGGGCAGAAGTTATCACAGAAATAAGTTTCCCTTTGTCCTTTGAAAAAGAGGCAAAATCTTCTAAAAATGGAAAAAAACCTTATAAAGGGAAAACATGTCGGAGAGGGTCCAAGAGGAGGACTTAAAGTAGAGGCTGAAGAGACCTTAAATCACCAATCCCTGACATATTGGGTCAGAGGTAGGCCTTCGCATGATGTCAAAACCCCAGGCAGGGTGATGATGCAATTGTCAATATCAGCGGATCGGTGTCAGTGTTTCCACGAGATAAGGGAAGGACCTCGGGCTATGCGATGGAGCGATTGCGATCGATGGATCAGTGGATCAGCAACTAGCACACCCTAAAGGGAAGGACACTTGGGCCAACATGACATGCGATCACTGATATCAGTGTTGGCAGATCGGGCAATACAAAGGAGTGGGTGATTTGCGACATGCGATACACCCGGACCCGATAAGGATTATGGGTCAGGTTTAATATTATTTGAAGTTTGGTTGCCTTGGATTTCTTCATATTTCCCCATATATTGCTATATGGCCACATGTAATGTGATAAAACAACAGACCCAATAGGAATTATAGATGTGGTTCTATAATATTTGAGTTCCGATATAAAAGCATTTGTCAGGTTTTTCAATGTTCTAATGTATTTTGCATTATAAACCAAAATACAAAGAAAATGCACCCGGAGTGATAAAGCGGACTTGAAATGTTTATACATGCAACTTTATATTATTTGAGTTACGTAATGAGTGGGATTTCAGGTGGGCCTTAGGTGGTAAGTGGTATTGGATGGGTTGCACCTGATCCCATACATTAGCAGACATGTGGCTTAGCGCCGGAGAGAGAAAACCACCTTTTTGGGAGGGTAACCTCTATGCGCATAAGCTGCCCGAAATGAATATGAACCATTGAATCAGATATCACCCAGATCAACGGTGAGCTGTCGATATGACCAAAGGCGGATACGAAAGGATTATATGGTGGATTCGATGATTTTTGAAGTCCGATAGAAAGAGTTTTTGTGTGTTTTCTATGTATTTCTTTCTGTAAATAGAGAAACAACTATTTTTTGATTTCAAATGCACTGATGTTCCCTTCCGTTAAAAAAAAAAACTGATGGCCACCACACCTAATGACGTTATGCCATGATTGGTTAACGCTCGAAGGGGATTTGAATGGACAAGGAGTAGAGAAGCCACATAGCCTAGAAA
Source organism: Pinus taeda (assembly GCA_000404065.3). Classification (NCBI taxonomy): domain Eukaryota; kingdom Viridiplantae; phylum Streptophyta; class Pinopsida; order Pinales; family Pinaceae; genus Pinus; species Pinus taeda. Next base: position 113,386 of record APFE030435523.1, on the reverse strand, counting down.
ATACTTGAAAGGAGCCAGAAGGCCCAATTGACATGGTTGGCAAGTGCTAAAGGTCGTTGAAGGAGAGTTGTTAGCTAAAAGAGTGAAAATCTAGAGAGCATGATTGACAGGAAACGAAGCTGCAAAAGTTCACTGGAAGGTTGCTAAAGGTCACTGGGAGGTCTAGCGAACCATTGATGCACACATAGGTCGAGTGCTAGAGCTAAAGCAGAGAGCCAGAGCCATAGCAGAGAGCTAGAGTGAGAGCGCAGAGCTAGAAAGTCGAGAGCTTCAGAGCTAGGGATGAGATGGTGTTCTAAGCCCATTGTTTCTATGTAAAATAGTGGAGTTGAGTGTGGAGCTTCTATAAGAACTGATGCCATAATCCCAGAGAGCCTATTTGAGTTGACTAGAGATAAAGGAGACGTAGCACAAGAGTTTTGGGTGAACTCCAAATTAATATTGTTTTCCATGTGTTTTTTAATTGCTGCACTATTGCACTATTACATGTACTTACATATCAACAAAAACAGACATATTTTAAAGCATATAATCAGTTAAAATAAAAATAAGCATACACAGTATTGTCAAGCAAATTATTAGTTCCGCATTGGTTAATCATAGTTTTCTTGGGAATAATTGAGCTTTGGAAGTGGGAGAGGTTCATGTAATCTCACAAGAAGCCTTTAATGCCCCATTTTCAGATCAGGTATGATGTGAATTTATTTCAAGTTATTTTAAATCTAATGGAGCTTATGTGCTTGGTACAGGAATGCATGAAATACTTGGTTGGGTGGTTGAAATTGACTGCAATAATTAGCAATAGTAGTAAAGGAATTGAAACATGCAACAGTATGTTGGTAAAGAACTTCAGGAGCAAGGCCATTGTAGGACACTAGTAACCAATAGTCTCCATTTTAAAGGAATTGAAACATGCAACAGTATGTTGGTAAAGAACTTCAGGAGCAAGGCCATTGTAGGACACTAGTAACCAATAGTCTCCATTGATTGCCATGAGCATGTTGTGACCAGTATGGTGGTTTTGAGGTAGGTATATGCCTTGGTCTTTGAATCTTCTAATGCGAGGAAGCCTTGCTAAGGGATGGGTTGCCCGGGATGGGGGTGCTAGCGGAACTTGGAAGGTGAGTGACTGCATGGAAGAGGTGACAGGATTCCCGAGGGGTTGTGTAATAGAGAAGGGAAGGTCATGGATGGATTTGTTTTGGTTGTTAGCATTTCTAATTAGAATCAGATGCACATTGGGAGTGCAGCCTAGAACAATGAGCTAGTAACTATTTGCTGAGAGGACAAGTGGCATGGGATTATAGTGCTGGATATTGGATGTAGATTTGAATTTTTAGTGGATTCTGAACTTCCTGGGAAGGAGTTGGATCCTAGTATTACTTTGAGGGTGGAGGTTTGAGCCTCTAGATTCCCTTATTGCTGATGCAAGAATCATATTATTTTATTTGCTGGTTTAGAAAATGTGCATATGTGAATATGTGTATATGTGGTTATTGTAAATACTGTAATGAGTTGTGTTATAAAGATCCATTATGCGGTATGTTGTCATGTTGTCATGATGTTTTTATTTTGAGTAGATCTTTCATTGTAAATACTATAACGAGTTATGTTATAAAGCTCCATGGGCATTATGTTTTGTTTTCAAAAGTATTTTGGTTATAGGTTTGATTGAACACCGAGGAAAGTGTTCCCCCAAGGGGGAGGGTTCTGTAACAACCCTGGTGAAAATTCCATGTAAAAATATATAAATACCACGAATGATGGGACACATTCCAAGCTGAATGGTGGGAAAGGCATCCTAGGGGGTGTTCATTTGGTTGTTTATGGCTAAGGAAATTGACAAAGGCAATGGCTAAGGCTTTGAAAAGGCATGAGGCATTAATTGGCATTTTATTTCTATGAAAATAATGGAAATTAGGAGAAAGGGAAGGTGAAAGGTCACATTTTGCATGCGAGGAGTAAATTGAAGGGAAAATAGCAAAATAAAGAAAATAGAGTTCTCATTAATAAAATTTCTTATCAGGATCAGTGGAGAAGACTTGATCAGTTTAGCTTGGGAGCTCTCTCATTACACACACTCTGTCTCTCATACTCTTGGATACTTAGATTTTTCTTGGAGCACTCTTGGAGGGCATGTCATACTTGGATTCTTACAGCAAGAATCAAAATGAAGAGCAGGAAAGCACAAGCGGGCATCGACATCGACAACTACATCAGATTTTCTTGTAGGTATTGAGTTGCATGTATGATTTATTCACTAGTTTTGACATGCATGGCACATGCATGTAGTTTCTTGGTTGTGATCTATCATTGGCATGGAGGATTTCCTGGATTGATAGTGGATTTCCTAGCCTTGCCATTTCCTAGATATCCATGGTAATTGTGGGTTTACTTTCATTGCTTTGCGTTTGTTGGTTATCATATTTCCTTAGCTTGGGTTGAGTTATTAGTCCTAGAAGCCCTGGTTGAACAAACGCTCTAGAAACCCTGTAACAGCTTGGGTTGAGTTACTAGTCTTAGAAGCCTTAGTTGGAAAAACACTATGGAAGCCCTTAGTGGGTTGAGTTACTAGTATTGGAAGCCTTGGTTCAATAAACGCTCTGGAAGCCCTATATAAGTTTTGGATTGAGTTACCAGTTCTCGAAGCCTTGGCTGGACAAACACTTTGGAAGCCCTAGAAGGCTTGGACGAAGACCAATCTGATGATGGTTTTTTGTGATGTCTGACTATGAGGTGGAATCACTATTTGATGGGTTGAGGTGGGTGGCCTTTGGAAGTCCTGGATGAGTTTTTATTGATGTGTTCTATGAGATCCCCCATTCATGCTTGGAATACGGCACGAGGGTGATTGGCTAAAGAGAGGCTTGGCTCAGCCAATCTATGGTTGGGTGGAACGTGGTAGTCCCATCTTTGATCGGTTCATTGCATTTATTAATCAAAATAAAAATTCATTCCCTTGATTTTTATGTGCAAATGTACTGATATATATATGTATTTTGATGGTTGTTATGTTTACTGTATTTTTGTTCATATTATATTTTTTTATATGCACATTTAACATAGAGGTTGTTACACTTATATTGAGGTTAGGACACATTATCACTCCTGAGGAAGACAGAGACAAACTACCAATGGAGTTAGAAACCCCACCTGTACATACACCATTGACTGTGACTGACATAAAAATAAAACAAGGAGAAGATACAATTGAGCATAAAGATCCTAGAAAAACTTATAGTTACTTCTGTCCCATTCTCAGAAATATTAACAATACCTAAAGTAGTTGTTTATCTAGAATTTGATCTAATACGGGACTTGAAAATTATTTTCATTAAAATTCCTCTCCTCCAAGCCATCCAAGATGTTCTTATTTATGCTAAAACAATTAAAGAACTATGTGTTAAAAATCATGTGAGGAAAGTAAAAGCTCTGCCCACTATTCATGTTGTAGGGACATTGTTTGATTTTCTCTTGGGAGGGAAAACACTAATAAAATATGAAGATCCTGCGCATCCCGTAGTTACATTCCAAATATATGGCCGCTCCTTTCCAGACACACTAGTTGAATTGGGTGTAGCCATTAATATATTAACATCATAATCATGTAAGACACTTCGTATCACAGCTCTGGAATCAACCACCACCCTATTAGAACTTGTTGATCATTCAGTGGCAAGACCAGAGGGAACTTTATAGCATATTATGGTTTCTATTAATCATGCAAGTACCGAGTAGATTTTCTCATCATAAACACAAAGGTCAATTAGAGGGGCACCCTTTAATTTTGGGTCGACCTTAGCTGGAAATAGTTGATGCTTACATACGTTTCCGAGAGGGAAACATGAACATTGATAAGGGGGGCATTGTAAAGAATCTTGTTTTATATCCTCCTACCAAACCAAGTCCTCCCATTGTGAAAATACATAAACAATTGCCCTCATACCTGGAAGAAATTGTTCGTTCACCACTTGTAGTAGCAAAGGCACTTGAGTTCAAGAATTAGACTCAAGATGATGTGATCAATAACTTTATTAATCAGTGAGCCACTATGAATAATCTAAAATGTCAAATGTTAAAAGAAATCCTTGACAATGAAGCTTTTGAAGACCTTCTGAAAGAATCCCTGCAAAAAATTGTCAAAGAAAATCATTATTTCAACCAAATTTAAGGAGGAAACCAAAAAGTCAGAATTCTATTAATCCTGAAAAAGTGTCAAAGACAAAACATTACAAAATGGGTTATGGACCAAGAAAAAATCAAAAGGGAGTCTTTATAAAGATATTTCAATACATTTTCAACTCATTTTACATGCCAAGAGTGGAGAAGATCATTCCAAAGCAAATGTGTGAATTTGAGTGAAGGTTGGAGCAGTTTTCAGGCGCGCGACGCACTGGGTTAGGCGTGCAACCATTGGCTATGTGCGGTGCATTGGGCACAAAGCCACAATGTTAAAATACAAGCGTACGACACATCAACAGCACGCGGCGCTCACAGTTTGGAAGCTGAAACTTGTTTGAAAGCGCATCAAATCGCCTCCTCTCCACATAAGATTGTCAGGTAGGCTCATATCCATTACCTTTGTTTGACTTTTAAAGGTTAATGTGATGGGTTCATGAAATGTTTGCCGTGGAGATCCAAGTTTGAAGCCCTCCTTTTGTCAATGTAAAAAGGTGTTGTAGGGTTTGAATGTAAAAAAAGTATTGTAGGGTTTGAAAACAGTGTGTAACCTATTATCACTCAGGTTGTCCCCTACTTCCTAAATGGAATACGACGGAGGTAACCACTAACCAATCTTTTAGTTACAGGTCCTAGCCTACCTGCAACCAGAGAAGGGTCTCTCTTTATGATTTAGCTTTATTTGGTGGATGATTTTAGGCTAGTTATGGTGTGCTGGTTTTTGTTTTGAATTTGGTTGGTTGGTGAATTCAAACAGAGTTGAGGTATAGATTACAAAATAGTTAGGGCATTGGGCAATGGAGTCCAGGTAGTGTGCTGCTGAAGTATGTTCATGAAGACAGAGTATTGTTGCAAAGCCAGATAGGAATCTGTGGAACAATTTTTTAGATTTTGTGATGAAGTTATGCAATTAGTGAGTGAAAGGAAATTGAGAATCTTTCACTATGCTAACAAAGGAAAAATGAAAGTATTGCTTAAGAGCAATTAGGAATTCTCAAACAATATTCACAATGATAGAACTAGTTTAGACATGAGCAATTAAGAATTCATATCCATGGCTAATCCAGAAGAAAACATATTTAGAAATAGAGATTGAGCATAGGGTGTGTTCAAAGAAATCCTAAGCTATTCTTTTCCTCTATTTACTATGATCATGAACACATATGAATTATGGCATACATAGAAAAACACGTACACAGTTCAGAATAAATTATTGTTCCAGCAAATGACACAGGAATTCTATAACACAACAGAGCCATTCATTTCCACCTTCAGACAACATAGGAACCAGGAACTCCACCAGCCATTTGTATTAGCAAAATGTCTCAAGTATACAATAGAGCTCTTCTGAAAGATTTTCACTACAACTGACCCTCAATACGTTCTTTGAGGGGATATATATACAAAATAGGATACAAAATATCTCAATAGTGAGTTATTGTGCAATAAATTGCACCACCAACTCTCTTACAAAAAGTAAATGAAATAAATAACTATAGCATTTAATGTTGAGATGGCAGCTATCTTTCTGTCAGACAACTTTTGACTTTTTGGCTCAGGAAAGTTGGCTGTAGCTGTGCCTTTAATTCTGCGTTAGTTGAGCCTGCTGTCTGAGTGCTTTGGTGAGTCACTGTACGGATGCTTCTTGTGATACCTGCGTGCTGATTTGTCTGCTGACCTGTACTATGACTGAGATCTGAATTTTCACAAAAAAGGAATAATATGATGGGATCACCTGGGCAGAATTTCCAGCATTGCCTGCCACCAATCAGCTGGAGGTAGCTGATGTCTCCTTATTTTTATGAGTGTTTCATCTGCTTCTATATATCTGTAGAAGTTTCGAGGCACTTCAAACAGATGATTTATCTCATGATCAATAAAAAATAGATTTTCCATTTTTTCATACAGAGACTACCCAGAGGGAGGCCCTGCTTCTTCTATGGAGTTGTTGGATGCTGTTATTTGATTCTCAACATAATTGTTGATCCTTGTGATATACTGATTATATGACAGCAGTTTTCCTGTGCCAGTCACTAGGCTTGGCAGTCATTTATCCTGTAACACTCTCATATTTCCTCTAAATTCATCAATTTCTGCCTTCATCTCCTGACATTTTCTCTCTAGAGTTTGAGTGAAGTTCCTCAAAGTCAGCACTTTCTTAGCTATCAGGATGGTGTCTATTCTGCTGTTTATTTCTAGTGCTGCCAATTCCTCCCTAGTGTGATTATTGAGGAAATGTATCATCTTATTGGCCTGCTCAGGCATGATTGCTAGTGTTGTTCTGGCCCTCTGTATTTCAACATGAGCCATTCTTATTAGTTCAACTTGCTCATGTATTTCCTGGATTGACCTCCATTGGTCATGGATTGACTGGCCAATTTTGGCCCAAATTATCTTCTTGATTTCTGCTAAGGTCTTGCCTAGAAGCAATTCCTTTTCCAAAGTTTTTACTTTGGCCTCCAAGGCCTTTATCTCTCTCTTCTTTTTTGCCACTATCATCTTGGACTTGTCATAGCTAGCCTCTAGCTTGGCCAGTCTATCCTTGGCTTCATTTATTTCTGTCACTTGAGTTTCAAGCTCCTTGACATCTTTCATCAAGTCCTCCATACTCATGCTAGATTCTGATGTTGTTGTTGCTTCTGTTGCCTCTATTGCTGATGTGGCTGTGGTTGGTGCTGGAATGGCAGGAGGGGCTACTGCTTCTTGTGAAGGAGGGGCAAGGCCAAGAGTTGTAGAAGTTTGAGGGGGCTGGGAGGTTGATTCTCCCTGTCTTCCTTGCCATGCTTTCTCCAATTCTCCTTTCATCTCTAGTATCCTTTGATTCATATTCATAAGTAAATCCATGGTGTCATCAAGCTGTTTTTCCTGTGCAAGTTCTGCAGTGTCAGGGTGAATGGTTGGAGGCAATTTTGCCTGCTTTCTGAGTGCAGCAATATCATCCTCCTTCTATTTCATAAGGGCCCTAACACCCTTTGGATCTTTTGGATCATGCCCTAGATCAATGATAATGTCTTCCAATGTTTTTATTCTGTTGTCCTTGGCCTGGGAAGACATCATTTCCAAATCCAACTGTGTATTAGTATTTTTCAGCGATTCTTTCAACTTATGGGCTAGCATGGCCTTGTCTACAAGTGTGGCATACACCATTTCCCCTGTTTGCTTGTGCAGCTCTATCTGATCCATTGGATGTATGTATTTAGAAAAGTCCTCCAAGTTTTTTCTTAGGTAATATGCAGAGGTTTTGGGATGTGGAACTTTAGGCTTTAAATGAGTAAAAATCATTTTGTCCTCCTTGATGTCGTATGCTGCCATCAATCTCTGTTTTTTGGAGGGGGTTTCCTTCAAGAATTGATCATAGAGTTGTACTCTCAACAATTCATTATGTGCTTTGATCTCCATGAAACTCCCTTTGATACCAGCTGGTTGCTTGCCTTGTTGCCTTGAGGAGGATACCTCTGTGCCTTGCTGCATGGCCTGTTCCAGCTGAAATGAACTAGTGGCAGTTTGCTGGCTGGATTGTTTTTCTCTGTTTTGGATTTCTTCTCTTTCCTCAATGATGTCTTCTTCCTCTGTTTCAGGGTCAATTCTTGGCCTCTTGGCCTCTGGTTGTTGTGTTGACCCACTTGGAGGTATGACCTCCTCTCTATCTCACTTTTTCCCTCTCTCTTAATTGAGAGGTGTTTGCAAAATTGGGATTTGGGGTGGTCCAGTTTGTTGTAAAGGGGCTTGCCCTTGACTTTGATCCTTTGAGGTGCTGGGCTGCCCTGCCTCTGTCTCTGGCTTTTCATCCATTATCTCTTTGCCTTTTGCTGTAGTGGTGGTTGTAGATTCTTGCTGGGTAGTCTGTGCAACTGCAGCAGTGGATGTGCCTTCTCCTACTTGGACTGGTTGCTTGAATATGAGTTGCTGACAAGAATCCAAGTCAAGAGCTTTCTCTAAATCTTTTACAGTCTGCTCCATTTTCTCTTCCTGAGTAAATTCTTCTACTATTGTATCAGGCACCCATTCATCTTGGTTGGCAAATTTTTCTATTTGTGGATATGGACAATGTTTATAGGCTAGTAGCCTATACTTGACTCTCCTAGCACTGATAAAGCCTTCAGGGTCATAAGGGACCCTCCAGAAGCTCCTTTTGAGTTTGAGTTATTGCCCCAATATTTGATTAGCTTCTTGCCAACCATCTTTCTTATTCATGATGAATGGGCCTAGGTGGTCTCTGAATTTTAGATTGGCTTTCTTCTTGGCACTATGGAAGTGTGTAAGGTCAGAATTGATGAGTTTCCTATAATATTCCAGGGCAAACAACCTCATAGGCACATACCTTGGGAGCCTGTAGGGACAGAGCTCACAACCATAGATTCTGATGACTGTGTGATTTTGGTATAAATACCAATCACCTATTTTGTAGTTCCTAGACAGCTGTAAAATTTTCTGCATATCTTTGGACAATCTGGCAGGAGGAGACCTCTTCAAGAGGCATGTAACTGGATAGACAAATTGGTCAATAAATTCACAGTAGGAGTAGGGAGAGCTCTGGACTTGATGAAAAATCGAAGACCAGAAGATGACAGATCTCCTCTCACCCTGTGAATCTAGCTTCTTGATGGGGCACTGGAAGCAATCTGTTTGATAGTACAAGAAGAGGTGATAGATGTATGATGAATATTTAAATATTGCCTCCATGTCCATCCTCAGCAGTTGGTCATGTATCTTGTTGGCAATAAACTTGGCATAATTGTATTTTACAGCAGGAGGATTCCCAAGGCTATATGCAGATAGCATGACCAACACAGTTTCATCAACATGCTCATTTGTGGAGAACTCCAGCACAGAGGTTAACATGTCCACCAGCAGCTTGCCTACCTCATTAAAGTTTGTATATGAAAAAGGAGGTGGCCCAGAAGGTTGGCAGTCTGCTTTCATGAAAGTTTTGGCCACTGCAGCAATGTCTGTGCTAGAGAGCTTGGAGCCCTCATCCAAGAAATACTTAATGGAAAAGGGTATATCAGTTGGGTTTGTTTGTAATTCAGCATCTGATTTATGGAGTCTGGTGTTATGTAGAAGAGGATGCTCCCAGATGGAGACTTCACAGCTCTGAGCTTCTGGTCATAATTTTCTGCACAGAGGTGAATGAATTCAGGAAAGACATTTAGAGATGGCAGGAAGTAGGTAGGGAGATTAGACTCCCAGATGCCATACATGTCAATGTTATCCAAGTAACTGTTCCTTAGCTAGAAGAAGGTCTGTAAGTGGTTCCTCTCTGCCACAGAATCTGAAATGAGGAAATCACTGTCTACAAGTGGCATAGCTTCAAGCTCCTTATTCGGTGGATTAACAGGAGCAACATCCAGTGCAGATGGAGTGGCCATGTTTGATTTTAACTAGATATTTACTTGAGTTTAGGATTGGTGCAAAGGCTGAGGAATGCCCACTAAATTGTGTTTCACTGTGAGCAGCCCTGAGAGTATGAGGAAACTCTTACAAGTTTGATGAACTGTGGGGCACTCTGTTGAAAGAAACCAGAGTGTGTTTGAGCTAATTAGCTGATTTTTCAAGGGGAACTTTGAAAATAGGAATGAGTGTGCAGTTTTATGGGCTTTTAGCCGGTAGCTCGGCTTCTCCAATTAGTTTTTATTGTGAATTTCGCAGAAGGGCACGGGTTTCTTGCAGAGCCTTGT
>APFE030435523.1:81063-101094 GCA_000404065.3 Pinus taeda | reverse complement strand
CCCCATTTCCCTTTGATTCTCATTCTGAAATTCACCCATTATTCTTCCCCATTAATTCCCTCATTAATCCTACACTACAATCCCTCAAATCCTAGTCCCTCACCTCTATTAAAAAACACATTAATCCTACCTAATATCCCAAAACCCCAATCCAATATTTACATTTCCCCTCCCTTTCCTAATTACATTTTTTTTCCAAAGTCCCTAATTCCCTAATGTTTTCCCTTTCCTAATATTCCCTTGTGCATTTGTTTCCCCTTGGTCACAACATTGTTAGAGCAAAGAACAGTTTACATTCAATTGTACACACAGTTTTACACATCAGCATATATATTCCATCTATCTTGTTTTCAAAGTCATGTCAGAGACGGAGTTAGTCTATGAGCAGGAGTATGACAGTGATTCTACACCAGAGATTAATGTGCCACGGAGATATCACAAAAGTGGCAAAGGTGGTCAGCATGTCAGGGAGGAGCCTACTTCTTTGGCTCAATTGCAGGCTTGCCCACTTGCAATGGATTGTTTTCAGCGTCAATCATGTTTCCAATACTATGAGATGATCTCACAAATCCAGCATCATCGTGAACTAGTTCGATTATTTGTTCTACATTTACATGATGGTCATGTAAACCTCACCGGAGTGAATTTCACCTTGTCACCAGAGACTATTGCTCAAGCCACCGGGATACCAAATGTAGGAGAGGAATGGAGCAAACGCCAGCAGTTAGACAGATTCTACTATGAGCCATACCTCAAACCTGGGTATATGAGACACTTGAGCACAATTTTTCCTTTCAGATTCCTGAGGGATGATTTTGCACCATTGATGAAACTCATCATTCAATATTTCAGTTGTGAGGGAAGATTCTCGCGTCTCTATGCGTACCATGTCCGTTTGTTGATACATTTCATGAGGGTATGTATGATGAACATTCCATACTTCATGTGTCGCAACATAGAGAGGATGGTGACTTTAGTACAAAGGAAGACTCCAGCACATCATCATAAGAGAATATATCATTATGCGCTGATCAAAATCATAGTGATTCATCAGTTTACACAACAGGGCATTACTTGGGAGAATTTCATCTCCCGTGACTTCTTCTCAGTGCTACAGCCGCTTCCTGAGATAGTTCGTGATGAGGGAGCACCTCCACACCAGCCAGACATTCTTGAGGCTGAGCATATAAGTTCTCCTCCATATGTCACATACCAGCGAGGCCACAGGGCCTTATTTGCATCTACACGACGAGTACTATCTCCACCCGGGGTGGAAGGGGTCTCGTTGACTCCATCAGCACAACGAGTATTATCTCCACATCATGTGGAAGGGGTCTCGCCTTCTTCTTCAGCATAGGTACAGATCCAGGACAGGGGCAAGAGGCCTATGCATGATGAGGGTCCTTTAGGAGGTCGGGACACGGATTTCACTATCATTGATGTTGATGCGAGCTCTCATAGCTCGGAGCTAAAGGAGATCATCCGGGAGCAAAGGGCTGAGAATGACTCGCTGCAAAAGAAATTTCAGATGGCTAAGTGGGTGATAAACTACTTGGAGCAGCGCAACAAACAGCTAGAGGATGAACATGCACTTTATGAGCTGCGGCAAATCCGTGAGGATCGAGAATTGGCCCGAAAGAGACCCGGTGATATGACCACCGATTGATCGAGAGTCTATGCTCATCCATGTGAACACTCATCTGGAGAAATGTTTGGCAAAGGAAAACAGAGACAAAGACATGCTTCGTCATATGAAAACTCATTATTGGGCTTGTATGCATGTCTGCAAAGCAAAAATGAAGATTCTAAAGAGGCGATTGAGCAAAGCACTAAAATGGCGAAAAAAGCCCGATCCACTCCAAATTTTGGTCGAGGCTTCATTGGCGAGGCACAATACATGATGGAGGGTCTTCACTCCAAATTTGAGCAAATTCAGAGAAACTTTTGTCATTTTGAAAATTTTGTCCTAAAAACAGGTTTTTTGGCTCAACGCGTAGCGCGTCGACGCGCACGCTTAAGATTGGGACACTTTCTGGAGGAAAGATTTACATTTTTGGGTTTGTCATGGTAAGTTATGCATGCTCAGCTATTTCCAAATAATTTCATCAATTTCTGGGTGATCAAAAGGCCCAAAAACACCATGAAAATCACCTTTCTGCCACCTTTTGCACCAGCAGGAAGTACTTCCGGGAGAATGCCATTTTGAGGGGGAAAATGAGATCCAAATTGAAAAATTCCACTTGGGCTGGATAGCAGACATCCAGGGCTTTCCAACCAGCTATTGTGAGCTTGATTGGGATGTCGGGAAGTGCCCCAAGAGCAGGTTGAAAGGCGCGCGGCACATAGGGCTCACGCATGCGGCGCATAGGGCTCACGCGTGCGGCGCATAGAGATTTTTGGTCAAATTTTCACCTTCCAGCTCATAAATTCGGCCAGTTTGACTAGTTTTGATTTGTGATGTAATTTTTTACTTCTCTTGATGTAATTGATTGAACATGATGTAATTTTGACACTTAGTTACTTGTTCTAGAAGATTCATTCACCAAAGGGTGAAAATTTAATGAATGAATTGGTTTCCTACCTTATAGAGGCAAGTTGTTTTGACTGCCTAGATTGTAGTGCTTTATTTAGAGTTGGTTGAAACAGCTCCTAGGATGATGAGCTCGACCCCTAGAGGCAAGGGAATGTGTTGGCTTGCCTATATTATGTATTTTCTTAGTCATTTTCAAGGTTGGACTCTTGGGAAAAGCTTGACACTCTATTGTACATATTTTATCTGCATTTTTGGCAAAGGAAAGACCAGGGTTTTGTAGCACTGTTTGGGATTCATGTGGATTTATGTGTTGATGGTGTGTTTCTTTCAGTATTTGTAAGTTGTTTATGTGTATCACTTTCCTTCTCTTATCTTCTGCAATTGAACAAATGAAGTGTTAAGGTAGAATCCATAATTTGCTATGCTTTGCCTTTAAGTTTGTTTGATTTTCCATGTTTTCATCTGTTTATGGAGAATCCTTGAAAGTTTCTTGCTCTCCTTAACTTCTCACTAGTAAGATCTAGCCATTAATTCTCTTTAAAAGCATCAAGACAATCGCCTACCTTGCCCCAAGTAAACCTCTGCAAAAACTGTGCCTCATCCCCGCACCCAAAATTGCCTTCCCTTGAATTCAACTAAACTCCAAAAAATCAATTTGAAACTCCTTGTACTTCATACCTAGCCTAAAATTAATTATCAATTTAGTCATCTCGAGCCTCATTGATTACCTTTTGCTGAGATTGACCCGGAGAGAGCCCTCTCTTGTCCTCATAGGGCTAGCTATGAGGCTGAGCGTGGTTTGATGTAGCCTTGAGTTTTACCTTATTTCAGCCTAAGGTAGATTTGAGTGCTAACATAGTGGCGACCATACTGGGGAAGAACTGGTTTGCTTGTTAGTGTTATTTGATTTATAACTACAGACGGAGTCTAAAGTCACACCAAGTAGACCTCTGCAAAAACTGTGCCTCATCCCCGCACCCAAAATTGCCTTTCCCTTGAATTCAACTAAACTCCAAAAAATCAATTTCAAACTCCTTGTACTTCATACCTAGCCTAAATTTAATTATCAATTTAGTCATCTCGAGCCTCATTGATTACCTTTTGCTGAGATTGACTCAGAGAGAGCCCTCTCCTGTCCTCGTAGGGCTAGCTACGAGGCTGAGCGTGGTTTGACGTTGCCTTGAGTTTTACCTTATTTCAACCTAAGGTAGATTTGAGTGCTAACAGATCGTTCAGTGGCAAGACCAGAGGGAAATTTATAGCATATTATGGTTTCTATTGATCATGCAAGTACCGAGTAGATTTTCTTGTCATAAACACAAAAGGTCAATTAGAGGGGCACCCTTTAGTTTTGGGTCGACCTTAGCTGGAAATAGTTGATGCTTACATACGTTTCCGAGAGGGCAACATGAACATTGCTAAGGGGGGTATTGTAAAGAATCTTGTTTTATATCCTCCTACCAAACCAAGTCCTCCCATTGTGAAAATACATAAACAACTGCCCTCATACCTGGAAGAAATTATTCGTTCACCACTTGTAGTAGAAAAGGCACTTGAGTTCAAGAATTAGACTCAAGATGATGTGATCAATAACTTTATTAATTAGTGAGCCACTATGAATAATCTAAAATGTCAAATGTTAAAAGAAATCCTTGACAATGAAGCTTTGGAAGACCTTCTGAAAGATATTGATGATCAAAATATCCAGACAATTGTCGTTCATAACAACAAGCCTATTGAAATTGAACTGGGAAAGATTTTAAACATTAATGATAGTTTGGACAGTGACCGACAACAAAATCTCATTCAAGTTCTGCAAAAATATGAAGGGGATTTTGCTTAGGACTATCCAGATATGAAGGGCATAGACCCACAGTTATGTAAGCATCGTATCTACACCAAAAAGGATGCTCGTCCTATCTAGAAATCGCAGCGGAGATTAAATCTGCATCTCAAGGATATTGTAAAAGAAGAGCTATAGAAGTTGTTGGACGTGAATTTCATTTATCAAATTTTGGATAGCAAGTGGGTCTCTCCACTGGTAGTTGTTCCCAAGAAAAATTGGAAGTTGTGCATCTATGTGGATTATCGGGAATTGAACAAGGCCACACAGAAAGATCACATCCCTCTTCCATTTATTGATCAAGTACTTGATACATTGGCAGGAAAATAGTTCTTTTCCTTTCTGGATGGCTACAACGGCTACAATCAGATCCAAATTGCCCATGAAGACCAAGACAAAACCACCTTTACCTGCTCATGGGGTACATTCGCTTATAGAGTGTCATTGTTTGTCTTATGCAATGCCCCAACTACGTTTCAGAGGGCCATGCTCAGTTTTTTTACTGATTTGATAAATGAAGGACTTGAATTTTACATGGATGAATTTATCCCGTATTGGGGACGACTTTGAGCAAAAGCTATAGACATTAAAGAAGGTTTTGGAATGATGCATCGCTACCAGGATATGTTTAAGTAATGTCAAGTGTTACATGATGATGACAGAAGGTGTAATCCTAGGACACTACATTTCTCTCACTGGGATATAGGTAGATCCAGCAAAGATACAAGTAATTCTCCTACTACCTACACCCTATACTCAAATCGAGGTGTGTATATTCCTTATATATGCTAGTTATTATCGTGGGTTTATGAAAAAAAATCACAAATTGTTGCACCTTTGTATGCTCTAATAGGAAATGTTGACTTTAAATGGTCTGATAAACGTAACACAACTTTTATGGATTTGAAGAAATCAGTTTCGATGACACTAGTATTGCATGGACCCAAATGGAATATGTTCTTTCACATCTCTATGGATGCGTTAGATGTAGAAATAGGCGATGTACTCATCCAAGAGGAGGACAAAATGCCTTATGATATTTATTATATCAACAAAAATCTTACTGTTGTTGAACTTAATTATACAATAATAGAAAAGGAATTTTTAGCTATCATTTATGCCATAAAAAAATTTAGACATTATATAATTGGCTATCAAGTTTTTATTTATGCTGATCATTCCACCATTAGATATTTATCTAGCAAACCCATTACAAATGATCAAGTGATTCATTGGTTGTTACTTGTGTAGTAGTTTGATATCACCATTAAAGACTGTCCAAGGAAGGAAAACCCAGTCGCAGATTTTCTGTCCCGGTTCCAAAGATAAATGATTCATTGGTAATAGATGATGAATTTCTAGATGAACATTTGTTTGTCGTAGTAGTTAAAACGCCATGGTATGTAAATGTAGCAAACTATCTGGCGGTAGGAAAGCTATGCAGATACTTGATAGTAAGGGAAAGGAAACAGATTGTCCAACGCAACACCATATTTTCTTGGATTGGCGGATACCTTTTTCATACAAGATCTAATATGTGCATACACATATGCATTCATGAAGTCATGACGAGCCCTAAGGACACTTTTCAAATTACAGAATGGGGCATAAGGTACTACATATGGGCTATTATTGGCCCACTATTTTTAAAGACACTAAGAAATATGTCTAGGCTTGTGATAGCTACCAAAGGATGGGCCGTCCTAGTCAATTTGACGAAATGTTGTCGCAACCCCAATTGGTAATAGAGCCTTTTGAATGATCAACATTAGATTTTGTTGGCTCATTTCATCTGCCATCAAACCAAAAGGCCTACATACTAGTTGCTATAGACTATTTAAAAAAGTGGGTAGAAACAATAGATTTTCTAAGAGCTACAGAAGAAGTCGTAATCAATTTCCTTTTTGGGTTATTTGTGCAGTATGGTTTACCTAGGGAAGTGATAACATATGGATGGGGGCAATTTGTAGGACATAATATTACAGCCACTCTACAGAACCAACACATCACACATAGAGTCACTTCCCCGTATCACCCATATACGAACGGACAGGTTGAAAGCACTAATAAGTTCCTCGAAGCAATTATGAACAAGATAGTTTCAACACGTCGGCAAGACTGGGCTGCTAGACTGCGAGAGGCCTTGTGGGCCTATCACAGAACTTGGCAAAATACAAATGGATATTCTCCGTACTGTCTTGCATTTGGAAAAGAACCTATCTTTCCTATTGAATTTCAAATAAAGACCTTTAGAACAACCTAGGAAGTGGGATTGGATCTAATAGAGGCCCAAACTAAGCGACTTCAACAAATAAATGAATTGGATGAGGATCAACTACTTTCTCTACAATGCACCGTAATTATTCAGCAGCAAAGGGAAAAGTGGCACGACAATCTTATTAAAAAGAAGAAGTTTTAAAAAGGAGACTAAGCGCTCATCTATGATTCCAAATTCCAAGACTTTTCGGGTAAGTTACAAACAAGGTGGCCTTGCCCTTATGAAATTCAAGAGGTACACAACAGTGGCACTCTCACCTAACTACCATTGATGAGTCTAGCCATTCTTTCAGGGTGAATGGACATCGGGTACATTTTTATCATAAACCACTCACCAAAGAGTCTTTCTGCCAATAAGTACGTGATGTTCTCACTATGAAAATTTTCACTGTAAGAAGTGATGACCTAATAGCTGTACTTTCATAAAAAATTAGCTTTTTTCAATTGTAAATAATGTAAATATTATTTTTATGGTTGGTTGCAATTTAGTTTAGGCATCACTATGTAAATATGAAGATTTCACTTGTTGTCTTGGGTGTGTTTAATAATTGATGTGCAAACAAATGAACAGCTTCAATTGTTTCCCTTTTGCGTTTTTTTTGTTCAATTAATTGAACAACACATATTTCTTTTTGTGTGTTTCGATGTTCAATCAATTGAACAACTACTATTCAATCAATTAAACAACATCAATATCTTTTTGTGTATTTTGTTTTTCAAATGATTGAACAATCCTTGTTCAATGAATTGAACAACATCAATTTATTTTTGTGTGTTTTTTTGTTCAAACAATTGAACGGTTGTTGTTTAATAAATTGAACAGTTGTTGTTCAATCAATTGAACAATTTTTATTCAATCAATTGAGCAACATCGATTTATTTTTGTGTGTTTTGATGTTCAAACAATTTAACAACTATTGTTCAATCAATTTAACAACACCAATTTCTTTTCGGGTTTTTTGTTGTTCAATAAATTCAACAACACCAATTTTTTGTGTGCGTTTTGTTGCTCAATCAATTAAACATCACCAATTTTTTTGTGTGTTTTGTTGTTCAATCAATTGAATAACACCAATTTATTTTTATGTGTTTGTTCTTCAATCATTTGAAAAAATATTTTTCAATCGATTGAACAATTGTTGTTCAGTAGAACGAATAGCTGTGATTATTTTTGTTTTTCCATCGCCGATTATTCTTTTTGCCATTTTTCTCTTCCATTTTTTCTTGGTAAAACCGTCTATTTGGATTTGGAATTTGTACCTGATATAAAATAAAAATAGTAATATTAATACCATTATGACTTGTAAAACCTTTGATGGTCAACTTTATTCCAAAACTAACCTGGTTCATCCATATAATGTCTAGTTGAATATCTTCCCTTTGGACATATCATAAAATGATTTACTATCTTCGTACCATGTTGGTTTATCTTTCACACTTTCAATTGATAATTCCCATTGGTATGGTCATATAGGGATGAAATCATAAATTTCATTGGCATTATTTTTAATTCTCACACCATCCTTGACTCTTAAGGAGTAAATGAGACCCCTCCCTTTACAATAAAAATATGGAAATATGAAAATATGAAAATCCAACATACATCTTCTTAAAGAGGATAGGGGGTCTCATCATGAGCCAACCTACGGTGATCATAAGGGTGTAACTAGTGACATTACATTATGGCCACCACACTAGCATAATGACCTTCTTGATAGTCAAAATTTTCATAAGGATAGGAGGTCCCATCATGAGCCGACCTGATCATTTTGTTATATCCTGGTGAATGGCACTATGATTATATGGTTACCATGCTAGCATAGTGGTATCTTTATAGAAATGAAAAGAAAAATCATATAAATATTAAAAGGAGGACTTTAGTTCATATTTTGGGTTAAAAACAAACCATGTTGAGGCTATGAATGCCTGTTGGCAGCAATGGCTCTGCTTGTGGTATTGAAGTGCTATGTTACATTGCTAAATATTCCTTATCCTATTGCTTCTTATTGACTCATTTCTATAGTTGAATTTGCCATTTGAACAAAATTTATACCTAAATTAACCAACATGCATAGTAAATTATATCTTTATATGCATTATATCATTATTGTATGATCAATTAACACCAACAGTTATTATCATTTACCATTGGTCAAGAGTTCATCATGTTTTCTAACTAAGGAAAATATCTCTTCACATGATGATTTATTCTTTGTTTTATTCCTTTTTACGGGCATTTCAAATCTTTTGTGACTTGTACTACATTGACTATTTTTGTCGTATTTACACTGTTTTGACTATTATCCAACTACATTCATGAATTCCTGACGCCCTTTCACTTCTTCCCATGCTTTGTGGTCATGGACTCCCTTTTCTGATTGGAGGGGGGAATGTTTGCATTATGGATAGCATGTGTAATGATTATTAAACTGCTTTATGATTGTCAAGGGGAAGGATTGCATTCTAAATGCATGTGTGTAATAACTATTAAATTTTTTTCTGATTGGAGGGGGGAAGGTAAGAATTATGGATAGCATGCGAATTAATTATTAAGTTGTGCCAAAAATGGCTAATGAGACAAACAACACAATTTCCTCTACTATTAATTCTAAAACAATGTCACTTCTCTGTTAATAACGTTAAAATTTTCTATACAGTTTACGGTGTTGTTCCAAACTGTGAAACTGTGATAAGAGCGCATGCAAAAGTGCAAGTGAACCAGCTATTGAGAAACAATAACTATGGGAAGAAAATCTATCCGCATTGAACCTACAATACTATGGATATCATAATAGGCTCGTGAAATTATTGAGCGCGTCGGCTGGCTTCAATGCCTGACCAAATTACAGGGATTCCATGAGAAAATAACACTTGAATTTTTGCAGAATCTACATAATGGACGCATGACGGTGATTATCATTTTCAAGATATTATCACTAAGAGACACTGGAGATATTATGCCTCTTAGTTGATATTGGCACAACTCCTCCTGAACTTGAAACCAACACAGTTGTGCCACCTCCGATCAAAAACCCCACAATGAAGAAAATGTATAAGTATAGATTGAGGAAGCTACTTAAGAAGTGCAAGAAGCAGAAGAAAATAGTTAAGCAACTGAGAGAGTGGTTAAAGGAAGCAATTAGGGTCCAGAAATTGAAAGTGGAATTGGAAACTGTAGGGACCCAAACGGAACATTGTTCTTTAGAGGATATTGAAACCCAAACTGAGAGTCATTTTTTTTGCTCAAAAGGGACCCAATAAAAGCAATGCCCTTTGAATAATATTGCGACTCAGACTAAAGGTCCTTGCATTTTCTCAGTGGAAACCCAAATGGACTTTCCTACTATAGATGTTGCTGTCCAAACCAATTTTGAGGAGAATACTTAGGAAGACTGCTATATGCCCCAAGGAACAATTGAATTTGTTGTTCAAATTGATTTTGAAGGAAATTCCGAAGAATATCGTTGTATGTACTGAGAAGAAGCTAAAGCTGTTGTTCAAGTTAATTCAATGATAACACAGGATGATGAAACTCAGATAGATAAAATGACTCATTACGTTCTTATGGTAAAGGAATCTGTTATCATAAAATTGGTAAATGAGCTAACCAAGACCCAACAAGAGTTAGCTCGACATAAGGAAGAAGTAGTGCCATTACAGGTACACTAGGAATTACGAATGAAATTCGAAGCACTTACTGTAACAGAAGACAAAATGTCCACCAATTTCAAAGATGAGAAGAAAATAGAGAAAGCACAAGCCAAGCTATAGAAGGCCAAGGAGAAAATTAAAGCTATTTGTTCTCTTTACTCTAATGTTTTGTCTTGTTGATCACCTGCTACCAATTATGTATTATTATTGTTAGAAAGATACCTCTTACTGAAAGTGAAATCTGTTAAGGTTGGTAAGTCAGCGGAATTCAAGACCACTCCAGATTTTGTCAAATGTTTTAAGGAACAAAATGAACAAGTACATCGCCTTTTATGTGAATTATACATGCACAATTTTTTCTTGGAGAATGAACTAGATAGTAATCATGGCCCCTTCATTCGGGATATTCAATTTCAAGCTTTTCTCTCTTTTGCTACCAATCAAATTAAATGGGCTATAACACTTTTCAAAAAAGGGAATATGGTATAGACTTATGGGTCAGGGCAGAACCCACAAAACCCCTACATCTTTCTTTCCAGCATAAACAATTCATGAAACGAATAGGAGTCATGGCTCAATTAGGACCACTCCATACATATATCGTACTGGAAGGAAAGGAATACTTTAAGGAAATTAAGGAGGAAGCCTTGTCAACAACAAGACAAATATGGGAAGCTTCCACTAACAATGTCAAGAACAGGGAGCCATTTGGGTATAGAAATTTCAAATTTGTCTCTACTCACTTACACAGATACAACAATATGGTCCTAAGCATGGGCCCTGATTGGATAGGGTGTTGCTACAAATGTCCTATTATTTGGTACCCTCCTGATGGGTATTACAACGATTATAATTTTCCAGATTACTGTATAAACCAGTCTTTTGCAGTACTTAAACAAAAAAACGGCTTTATTCTATATAAGGAAGAAGTTTATCCTACTTATTCCTTGATAGAACTATACCTTAGTCATCTTATTGCATGAGGACATGTGAAAAGGTAAGCAAGGGAGTATGTTGGGCCATGGAAAAGGTATATTTTATCCTCATATTAGCTTAATTAATCATTCGTATTTATGTGTTTATCTTCGTTTTAGGAATAAATATAGAAGAAATAATTGTAGAAGCTAGATAAAATCGATCATTAATGAAATGGGTAAATTTGGGCATGAAAAACTAACTTTAGTTATCTTTATATGCAAGAACAATAATGGAACGATTGTTGTTCAAACAACAGAACAACAACAACCAAGAAAGGAAAAGGAAAACATCTCGATTACGAAGGATAGCGGAAGACTAGGAGAACCAATTATATTATGTGATTAAATTAGATTTTCATTTGTGAAATGTTCAGGATCTCCTGATCTTGAGGATTTGCTTTTATCTATTTTCATTTCCTAGGTTATATAAAGCCAATAGGTGAACTAAACTAGTGAGAAAATTGAAGATTGTAACTATTCATTTTTTATACAGAGTACTTTCATTACTGTAATGATGTAACTCTATTATCAAGTGTAATGAACAAGACCATGTTTTATCTATAATTGCATTTTGAGTGTCTTCCGGCAGTGATTTATAGAGACTTTGGGCCCAGTCGATGGGAGATTTACTGCTTTAATTGTGTCATATTTATTTCTGCTTATTTTTACAAGTGTTTATCACTGTTATTTCATGTAATTAAAATTGTTTTGATTGTTGTGAGTATTGGCTATTACGATTTTCTTTTGCCGTTCAAGCTAGATTCTAGATCTTGATGTGTTTTACATCTGCGTGTTAATCTTTATCAAATTGATAAAGTTAGTTTAAGTTTTTTGTTATTGTTCATTCTGAGGTAGTTTTATCAGAGGTATTAAGCTTACATTTGATTTATTTTCATGAGATGTTTAAATAGTTACTTGTTGTTCATTTGTTGTATCATTCCTTCATGCTGAAAAAATTATTGTATGCAATAGTTAAAATTTTCTAAGAGTGATTCCTTTTACTTGCGTTCCAGTTCAGTTCTCTACATGATTGATTAAAGTAGATTTGAAAATGCTTTGAATATTTCTTTTAGAATTGTTTTGGATTGAAATTTGAGAATTAGATATTAATCATTGCAACAACTCTAAATAATTTCGCTATGAATTAGCCTCTAAGTTGACTTACATAGATAATGTTGAACAACCTTGAAATAAACAAACTTACCCTAGGTTGATGATTAATGTAGGTATTAACATTTCTTTTAAATAGTCGTCTTAATGCACCAAACAAAGGTATCCTCATAATCAATTCCATCAACTTGAGAGTATCCCTTGGCCACAAATATATCCTTGTGATTTTCTATGCTTCCGTCTGCTACCTTCTTTACCTTAAAGATCCATCATGAACCCAAAGCTTATTTATCTATTGGTCTTGGGACTAGTTTCCAAACATTGTTCTTTATAATGGATTTGTACTCCTCCACCATTGAATCAACCCATATAGGTGTCTCTACTACTTCCTCGAAATAGGATGGCTCAATCTCTACAAGCTTAATCATTAGATCCATGTAGCTAGTGTACTGATATGGTGACCTTATTTTCCTACGAAAGTTTGAAGGAGCTCCCACATTCTCCCTCACATCCTACACAAGTCTTTCAACTTCCCTAGTCCTTTTCCTGCTTTCTCTGGATGGTTCTACTTGAGTGGTAGTCTCCACTCTTTGCTCCTTAATTTGTGGCTACTCCAAAACTTCTTGAGGCTCCTCCTTTAGAGCTAAAATCTCCTCTTCTAGTGGGATCTGAAGCTCCCTCTCAAGATAGCACCACATCGATTTCTCCTCATCCAATGTTACATCCCTTCACACAACTATCATTCTGAGGGATCACATGTACACATGGTAGTTGTGGGGAGTTTATATGTAACCCACAAATACCCCTAATTCTATTATTGGATCTAGCTTCTTCCTTGATTCTTTGGAGACATGGTAGTAAATAGAAGCTCTGAAAATCCTGAAGTGTGACACATTTGTCTTTCTCCTCAAGATAGCCCCCTCCGATGTAATCATGCCTAAAGTATGATGAGGACTCTAGTTCTGCAGATAGACTATTTCATTTCATACGCCATCCCATAATTTCAGAGGTAGACCTTGGTCATGCAACATCACCCTCACTATTCCCACAATGTTAAAATTATTTCTCTCATCCACCCCATTTTTTTGTGGTTTGTGGGGTGTTTTCAACTCTTGTCGAATGCCTTATTTTTCACAGAAATTTTTGAATTCATTCAACACATACTCACCTTAATTATCATTGTTGAGAGTGATGAGCTCTAGTATTGCAGCTAAACTATTACAACTCTTGGGGCTACCATCAAAAATTCATCAACCCAAGGTTCAAAAAAACTTGGAGGTCACAATGTTGTATACACAGTAGATGTAATGGTCTACTCTTTGTCACTTTTCAATTGGGGTGATAGACAACTAGGGTTTGTAAACCAACCTTCTATTGACTAGAAGAAGTCTAACTACCAAATGGAGAAGGAAACATTTCCCTTAATCAAAGAAAAGGAATGTTGCCTACTTCGAGAAATGAAATATTTAATTGAAAAATGCTTATAAAGTGACATGAAATCATCTAGCTACTCATTTACACATTTTTCTTGCGAAAGAAACCTAGCTTAAACTTGTTTATAACATGTGATGATCTAAACTAACTGAGCATGGAATCTGATCTAGGGAGTATTATAACTACTGCATGCATGTGCTAATTCAAAAATTGTAGAAAATTTTCTTTTTGATGTTTTCATTTTATGAATGTAAATGCTAATCTTCACTTGTTCTTTGGCAGGGGATATGAGTATGGAGGAAGAGGTCTGGACTAGTATTAAGGGTATGGAAATCAAGTGGAGGCCTAATATAAGCTTAGATGATATTTTTTCTAAATTCTAGCTCAAAATAGGCTACCACGGGGTTTCCTATAGTACTAGTACAACATTTCCTTATTCTACTAGAAGATGCCCAGTTTGACTACAACAAAACAAGCCAAAAACTTAAGAGATGGTAGGGAAGGTGGAATGAAGTGTGGGAAAGGTATCTGATGGGGGTATAAGGCATGGATGAGGTGAACACTATCCAAGGCTCAGTTAGATGCTTCAATATGGTTGTGTTTTCTCAAATGGAAATGAAATTTTTTCTTACAAAACAAGAATTCGAATTTAGGGTTTTGTGGACTTTGGTAACATTGGTGGATAAGGCTTGGATGAAGAAAATTAGATGAGGTCTGTTATAGACATTTTTGGGAGCTTCATCCCCAATCATAAATGTCCATAAACTGAGGGCACCTAAGTCCCTAAAAGTGTTGCTTCACTACTTAAAGGAACAAGGTCAACTGATTACATCATCGCCCAGAAGTTCTCCACTGAAAACTGCTCATAAATAGTCAAAACTGGACCATACTGAAAGCTCAATGCAGAGGGTGTGATGCATATCACCTTCCCAGTGTACAAGGTGCGATGAATACTAATTTTCTCCTTTGTAAGGTGCGATGGTAGGGAATGGACAAATGGTAGAGAGAAAAATGCAAGGTGGAAGATCATGGAATCTTCCAGAAGCTTCCCCTCTGACACTTGCCTCTCTATTTTCGACCAGGGATGAGTAAGAGATCATCATTCTCCAAGTGGAAGCAGGAACTATTAGAGAGAAGACACTAATCAAGATCCCAGAAGATGACTCACCTCTCTGTAATCATCTATATATGGATCCCTCATCATAGAGATCTAGGGGCTGGAATTTTGTATCTTATAGAGAAGTGTTGTTGGTTTTTTGGTGTACATTCATAGTGTTGGGTGATCTAAGCTTTGCTTGAGGTGGAGAAGGGCTTCCTAGTTGGAGGATGATGCTAGGTCAGAGCTTATGGTTGTAATCCTCTTGCTACTTTTCATCTTAATAAAGTTATTCTTGTTTTCTTCCATATTCTTGTGTACCTGTTTATATATGCATTTATATGGTTAATACACATCTAATCCTGTATTATTTATTAATTTAGATCTTTGTTTCTTCGATAGTAGTATGTTGCTATGATTCCATAGGTTCTTTTGAAGCTGGGCAGATGAAGAAGAAGCGGCGAAGCTCTATCAAGAAGGAGAGGAAATCAAGCGCAAGATTCAGGTTGGTCTTCTTAGTTCTCCTCTTGTATATTTTCATAAAAGAAAACAATAGTAGACTTTGATTGTTTGTTTCTAAGATAGCCACCCATCTTAGTGAGAATAACAGCATCCGAGTGGACACTATTCCCGGTAACAAAATGGGGACTCCACTGGGGAGTGACTAGATTACTTGTTAGCCTATCTATCCTTTGTTTCTTTTGTAAACTTACAGACGGAGCCTGAAGTCAAGCCAGCTAGCCTTCGAACTGCATTTGTTATAAAAATGCAAAGTAGATCAATGTTTCTTCAGTCTAT
The DNA here is from genome assembly GCA_000404065.3 of Pinus taeda. Lineage (NCBI taxonomy): Eukaryota > Viridiplantae > Streptophyta > Pinopsida > Pinales > Pinaceae > Pinus > Pinus taeda. The sequence goes on along the minus strand of APFE030435523.1, from coordinate 85,375 downwards.
CTCTGGGTTTTGTTTATGAATTAAAAAATAGATCTGCAAGCAATCTAATTGCCCTAAGTTGTGGCTCTAATAACCTCTTTAGATCACCCTTTTGTTTTACATACACTGATCTTTACTTACTCGGCCAAAACACCTAAACTGAAGTGCAAACTGTGAGTGAAAACCTGCTTATGCTACCATCGCACCTTGCCTTCAAGGCAGTCTGTATGCATCGCACTTCCCGAGTGCAGTAGGTGCGCTGCATACTGATTTCACTGTGTAACAGGTGCAATGGTCAGGGAGGGTTAACATTACCATCAGACTGTGGTTTTTTCTCACTGTTTTCAGTCCTATTCAGGAGTTTTTCTATCTGTAGTCAGTGTACTTCTGTGAAAACCCCCTTCTCTTGCATTATTCCACCTCCTTAGTGCAAAGAACTGTAATTTTTTTTTTATCTATTTTGCGCCATTTTCAGTTCTCTTTTGCAAAAAAGTAGCATAGTCGAACTGGCATCTCTAGATCTGAAAGTGTCGTAGCTATCATTTTCAGTTTTGGAAAGCAATCCCATTGTTTTTTATAGTCGATTATACAGTTACTATTGCATAGGATTTGAATTAGTAGTTTTAAAGTGTCAAAAAGCAATTTTCATTTCAAAATCACAAAGTGTCTCTGTTACTTTCACTTCATTTTAAAAAAGAATTTTGTTGAGTACTGTCACTTTAAAAGTAATTCAGATTTGCTTATAGCTTTCTTAACATCATTCATACATTAAGAAAGTTGAAAACAAATACATGCATGTGCATTTTCATTTTGATTACTTGGTTTGATTTAGGACTGTTCATTTAGCGTGTGCTCTGTGAAGAAAAGATTCTTGACTTTCTTCCCTTAGTAGCTAGGATTTTCAATGCTAAAAGAAGATTAAATGTTTGTTTATCATCTTAGACTTCATTTTAGGAATTATATACACATCACGTGATGAACCTGAAAGGAAAATTGGTAAGCAAGATCAACTTAAAATAAATTCAATGAATCTAACAATGCTTTGGAACTTAACGCACAACATCTAGAGGTCTAGGCTAGAGACATATTCCAGCATCGTAAAACCTGGTAACTGTTGTTTTTAGTGTTGGTTGGGTGATTCCTCCACTCTGAGACGGCAAGTGCTAGTACGGACTTGTGCTCCCATGTACCATCAAGTATATATTGGGAGACCATCCTTTATCCTTAGGAAGCCGTGTTTGCCGCCTTATTAATCACAATGCACTGAACACAGCATTCGGGAAGATTGACTGTCGTACCGTAAAAAGCATTCTGCAGTTTTGCGATTACATCCTTTATCCTTAGGAAGCCGTGTTTGCCGCCTTATTAATCACAATGCACTGAACACAGCATTCGGGAAGATTGACTGTCGTACCGTAAAAAGCATTCTGCAGTTTTGCGATTGGTTTGGTAATCCTCTCTGCCTAGATCTCCAGAGAAGTCCATTTTGCTCCTTTTCAGACTCCTTAAAGGAAAAGGTCCTCTGATCACTTGTCACTTCAGGCTCAATAAAAATCGAAGGCGACTAGAGTCATTTTTTGTTTTTTCTCGACTCTTTAAAATTGAAAAAAAAAGTTGTGTCAAAGCGTTTAAAAATTTATTTTAAATCGGAATAACATCACAAATCTCCCCATTGATCTTCAGGTTGAGAAAATGGAGTCTACTAACCAAGGATTTCCCCTTGGAGGAAATCTTAGTCCCTTCTCCTCTTGGGGAGATGTTGGTGCACCCCATATGGCCACTTTGTCACTTCCAGGATTGACAATTTGTTTGCCTATCTATCTCTTCTCTACCTCTGTCGTTCAGAATCTCGTAATTCCTTAACAGTCAAATCAGCAACTAGATGACACTAGAGTTTCCTCCCAACCTTCTACTTCGTCTGATTCTCCCTCTCCTCCTTCCTCTTCGCTTGATAAGGCTGATAAAGCTAAAAGTCAAGTAACTGAGAAGAAGAGGAAGTAGAAAGAGAAAAAGGAACTCAAATCGAAAGGGGAAAACCAAGTGTCATCTAGCGAAAATCCTCACACTGTGTTAGTGTCAGTCTTTCCAGCCTTCCTCCAGTGATCAAATATGCTCTTACAAAGTGATTTTGAAGTGTCAAGGTCAAATTTTGTTATTTCAGTGAGTCTTCAAGCAAAATTTGGTCACTAGGCATTAGGTCTAGGGTTTGCTCTCACTCTTTTCAAAGTTGCCCAAATGTCAGCCTATGTCACTATTCAGCTGAGTCTTTCATCATTCATAGCGTTGTCATTATCATGTTAGTGTCTAATGAGTCATTTTACATCTTGTTCATGCTTCAGTTGTGCCTTGGCAAGTTCATTTCCCTCTCCTAGGGTTTTGAAGCTAATTTCTCTTGGACGGACAAATCATCAGCAAAACTTGTATCCTGATGTTCATACACCTTCCCCTATCCTTCATGTACCTTATCAAACACTTACCATCCCTTAGATCCGCCAAATTCCTCATTTTTGCACAAACCCTAGTTTCTAGCTACAACTTGGCAATTTTCTAGGTTTGGCCTGTGATTTTCCTTTTTGGACCCCTTCCCCTCACTCAATCTCTGATATTCCACTTTTACCTGCTTCCTAACATCCCTCCCCACTCCCAAAAATTTCCCCAAGAATTTAGAAGCCCCCTATCCCCTTCATTTCGCTTCATTTCGACAAAATTCCTTGTTTCACACATCGGGGCAAGTTTCACTCAAATGATGTTTTAGAGCAGTCAAAGATGAATTTTGGAAAATTGAGAGAGGTTTTTGTCCAAAACATTCCAAAGAAGAAAAACCTCCTTCACTTTTTACACAGGTGTCATGGTTTGAGAGAAATGTGAAGAATTCTGTTGCCTCAGGAGAATCAAAGACACCTCTGAAGTGACCTTGGGAAAATCAAGTTTTCTCCTAGCTTGGTTGTCCAAATGATTTTCTTGATGAGTAAAATGATAATTATACTCAAATACCTTTCCAACGAGCCCACTTTTGCTCAATTATGACACCGGGAAGGCCTTCAAATAGAGCTGCCAAAGTGCGAGACCTTTTGAGAGGCCTCCGCGATCTTCTGGGCAGTGCGAGACCTTTTGAGCGCCCCTCCACAGTGAAAAAATATAATTGGCGCGACCTTCTGGGTGGTGTGAGACCTTTTGAGCAGCCTGTGAGACCCGTCGAGCTATCTTGCAGCAGACTTCAAAACAATTGCCCAATCTTCCTTCAAGTCATCAAATTTGTTCAAGGTAGGCTCTTTACACATTGTTTTGGAGGTTGGTGATGGATGTAAGCCCTCATGCTATGATTTTAACCTCAAATCATGCAAGTGAAAGGACATTAGGTGGCTGCAATGTTAATGAGCAAACTGTGCTAGGCTTTGTGTTGTTTTAAGCTATTTTTCCCTTTGGTTTGTTTCCCTCCTTTCCCTTTCACTCACACGTATAGGTTCATCCCTTTTTCCCATATTATTTTATAAATGAAATGCAAATGCTAGAGGAGGAAAAGGTGCTTGATGAGTTGTGGAGGATTCGTAGTGACCGAGTCCTAAACCGAAGGAGGCCCGGTGATCTATTGTCTGCTGAGAGAGAATCCATGCTCATCCAGGTGAATGCACATTCGGAGAGGCTGTTGGCTAAGGCCAACCAAGAGAAGAAGCTGTTGAGAAACATGAAAAATCACTATTGGGCGAGGATGCATGTTTGCAAGGCCACAATGAAATTGCTCCAAGGACGGTTGGCCAAAGCACAAAAACGAAAGAAAATGCCCGATCCACTCCAAATTTTGGCCAAAGCCTCTTTGACTGAGCATGTTACTTGATTGGGGACTCCCAGCCCAAATTTCAGAAATTGGAGAAAATTTTGTCATTTGGAATTTTTGTGCAATTTACAGGTTTTGGCTTCTCAAAGGTCCTCGCCCCCGCGAGAGTTTGTCATCGTAGCTCCGTTTGGAAAAACTCAGCATTTTTGGATTTGGCAATGAAAAGTTACACTCTCATCATTAGTAAGAAATTTCATCGAGTTCTGGGCCTCCAAAAGGTCAAAATGCATGCAAAATTTGACTTTCTGCCCCTTTTTTGAGTTGAAGAAACCAGTTTTGGGAGAATTAAGTTTTGACATGGCAAATGACCTCCAAATTAGAAAATTCCAGTTGGGTTGGAAAGTAGACTCGCAGAACTTTCCAACGCGCTATCCTGCACCCAATTCTGATACCGAGAAGGCCTTCAAACAGAGTTGCAAGAGTGTGAGACCCTTTGAGAAAAGGTGTGCGACCTTTTGAGGAAATTTTGCCAGATTTGACCAGTTCAGCCCAGAAAAC
>APFE030435523.1:60742-79478 GCA_000404065.3 Pinus taeda | reverse complement strand
CAAGTTGGAATTGCATCCAAGAAATTTTGTTCTTTGTCATAAATTATTTCTTCTCTTTTCCCAAGAATGTCAAGAAGGCTTTGCAAAGTCTACTATGCTTGAGAAGAGATCCTCGGCCTGTCGTTGATTCTTTCCCTTTGAAGATTGTGAATACCAAAGATTTGCATGCTTTTGAGCTTGATCAAGATCCTTTTTCCAAATTTTGTGATGACCATCTTCGAATTGATGAGCCCCAAGCAAACAAGATTGATTTTATATCTGTTGTACATACCTCTACACCTTGTAAAATTCCAGATCGGTATAAACCTCTTCTTTTACCTTCTGTTCTTCATGATTTCCCCAAAAATTATGATCTATACTTGTCGAGGTTTGATGGTGAATGTAAGAATGTCAACGCTGAGCAACATGTGCAGAATGTTGAGAATTTTCTTGACCTTTTTGAAGTTGATGATGAAGATGTTAGTATAAGGCTTTTTGCTCTTTCTTTGCAAGCCAAAGTGAAGAGTTGGTTCAAAACCCTGCCTGATGCAAGCATCTCAGATTTCCAGCAGTTCATCAAAGTTTTTCTCGACAGGTGGATGATCGGGCATAACCTTTTCTTGATTGTAGAAGAGTATAACCATCTGAAAAGATTGCCAGGGGAGACAGTACAACAATTTTCAGCAGATTTAACAAGGTTTATTATTTAATCCCAGTTGATATAAGGCCTACTCCTAGATCTGCTCTCTTGCACTATCCGGGTGCCTTTGATCCAGAAATGGAGTTTCAGTTGAGAGAAAGCGATATTGCAACACTTCACGAGATGAAAAAAAGTGCAGTAAATGTAGAGGCGCATCTGCTGATCCGACGAGCAAGGTTGAAAGAAGAAGAGATGAAAAACATAGATTCGGAAAAATCGAGATCTCTAGAGGTAAAGCTTGAAATTTTGGTAAGTGCAGTGTAAAAGATGATGGAGAAGGTCACCGCAAGGAATGATTATGATGTTCATGGCTCGCTGATTGAAGAAGAACAAGTTGTTGCTCCAAAGCATTTTGTTTCTTATCCTAGTTTTCATAGATCTGATAATGATTGTTTTGTAGATCACCTTGGCGAAGAAAGAACTGTTGATATGACCTGTATGCTTGATGATATGTTTTATACTGATGATTTGCCTCAGTATGATTAGTATGATGATGATTATGTCCTCCAAAAAGAAGCTAATCTTGCAGACAAACCAACAGCTCGTTTATGGGAGGAAAAAGTTCATTTTCAGCAGCTTGAATACAATGTTCAGCCATCACATATCAGCTATGACAGCTATGAGGAAAGTGCAGCAAATTTTGAAGTAAGTGAAGGATCTTTACCTTTTTGTTTTGATTCATTTTAGTTCATCAGAGATAACTACCATGCAATCAGAAATCAATTGTCAATAAGTCTTGATTTGAAGCATCTTGAGAGCAAAGAAAGTTGTGTTCAAGACTTCTCATATTCAGATTTGCAGCCCCCAAATACCATTGATTGTCAAGTTGCAGATGAAGGCATGGAAGCTGACATATTTGATCAAATGATACAAGAAGGTTCCCTACCTTTTTGTTTCGAATCATTTCAGTTATTGAAGGGTAGATTGCATAGTAAATCTTCAAATGAACGGCCTATGACAAATCAACAATCTCTCAGTGTTAATGTTGAGGATGAGACAGATAATAAAATTCTTGAGTAGCCTGTAGCATCAGATTTGCAGCCACCAAATCAAATTGAAGAGCAGATTACAGATGAAGCTGTGGAAGATGATTTGATGATGCAAGAGGATTCTGTACCCTTTTGTTTCGAAGCATTTCAGTTTATAAGGCAGAATTCTTATAAAATCTCTCAAGAAAAAGATGAACAGCTAGAAGGATGTCATACATTTTCAACGGATACATTGCAGCGGTCTTTTCAGGTTTTTCATGATCCAATAGCTGATGTTTTGGATGAGGTTTGCAGTCAACGTCTTTTTCCATTGATTACATGTGAGCTTGGAACATGTGCTGATATGAATTTGATTCGGCAGCCAGTTTCTTTGACATTTTCAGCAGAGGTCTCGTCACAAGGCTTAGATCAAAATTTTCATTCATGGTACGAAGATAAGAGAAGTAATCCATTGGGTGAGCTAAGTTCCAGTGTGCTCGAATTTCATGATCCTTATGCAGTGTTTTTGGAGGTGGATAGAGCATCCATATCATTCAATGGATCTGTTTCTAAGTTGTCATGGGAGTTGCCTTTCAGTAGTTCTCTCTTGTTGGTCATAAGTGAGAACTTGCGGAGATTTCAAACAGCATATGAGATACTTACTTGGTTGAATTGGTTGTTTCATTTCACTTGATCAAGTGATGAATGAAACTGTTAGAGTAGGTTGTGATGAATAAGCTCCACTTTGAGCATCATTTTCAGTTGGTCGATTGTGATTAAGTATTGAGTCAGTTTTTAGTTGAGTCATGAGTCCTTTGTTAGTCTATTTTCAGTCTTGTTGTTAAGTTAGTTTGAGTCGGTTTTCAGTCATGCATTTCAGCTTGAGTTTTTTACTCCATTGCCCAATGGCTGAAAGCACTGGTCTGCTCTCCCAGAGGTCTAAAGTTCTTGGTACCTCCAAGGAGCTACCATCCCCATTGGAGCCAATGTTAGTGTCAGTCTTTCCAGCCTTCCTCCAGTGATCAAATATGCTCTTACAAAGTGATTTTCAAGTGTCAAGGTCAAATTTTTTTATTTCAGTGAGTCTTCAAGCAAAATTTTGTCACTAGGCATTAGGTCTAGGGTTTGCTCTCACTCTTTTCAAAGTTGCCCAAATGTCAGCCTATGTCACTATTTAGATGATTCTTTCATCATTCATATGGTTTTCATGATCATGTCAGTGTCTAATGAGTCATTTTACATCTTGTTCATGCTTCAGTTGTGCCTTGGCAAGTTCATTTCCCTCTCCTAGGATTTTGAAGCTAATTTCTCTTGGATGGACAAATCATCAGCAAAACTTGTATCCAGATGTTCATACACCTTCCCCTATCCTTAAAGTACCTTATCAAACACTTCCCATCCCTTAGATCCGCCAAATTATTCATTTTTGCACAAACCCTAGTTTCTAGCTACAACCTGGCAATTTTCTAGGTTGGGCCTGTGTTTTTCCCTTTTGGACCCTTTCCCCTCACTCAATCTATGATATTCCACTTTCCCCTGCTTTCTAACATCCCTCCCCACTCCCAAAAATTTCCCCAAGAATTTAGAAGCCCCCTATCCCCTTCATTTCGCTTCATTTCGACCAAATTCCTTGTTTCACACATCGGGGCAAGTTTCACTCAAATGATGTTTCAGAGCCGTCAAAGATGAATTTTGGAAAACTGAGAGAGGTTTTTGTCCACAACATGCCAAAGAAGAAAAACCTCCTTCACTTTTTATACAGGTGTCATGGTTTGAGAGAAATGTGAAGAATTCCGTTGCCTTAGGAGAATCAAAGACACCTCTTAAGTGACCTTGGGAAAATCAAGTTTTCTCCTAGCTTGGTTGTCCAAATGATTTTCTTGATGGGTAAAATAATAAGTAGACTCAAATACCTTTCCAACGAGCCCACTTTTTCTCAATTCTGACACCGGGAAGGCCTTCAAACATAGCTGCCAAAGTGCACGACCTTTTGAGAGGCCTGCGCGACCTTCTGGGCAATGCAAGAGCTTTTGAGCGCCCCTCCACAGTGCAAAAATATAACTGGCGCGACCTTCTGGGCGGTGTGAGACCTTTTGAGCGGCCTGCGAGACTCGTCGAGCTGTCTTGCGGCAGACTTCAAAACAATTGCCCAATCTTCCTTCAAGTCATCAAATTTGTTCAAGGTAGGCTCTTTACACATTGTTTTGGAGGTTGGTGATGGATGTAAGCCCTCATGCTATGATTTTAACCTCAAATCATGCAAGTGAAAGGACATTAGGTGGCTGCAATGTTAATGAGCAAACTGTGCTAGGCTTTGTGTTGTTTCAAGCTATTTTTCCCTTTGGTTTGTTTCCCTCCTTTCCCTTTCACTCACACGTATAGGTTCGTCCCTTTTTCCCATATTATTTATAAATGAAATGCAAATGCTAGAGGAGGAAAAGGTACTTGATGAGTTGTTGAGGATTCGTAGTGACCGAGTCCTAAACCGAAGGAGGCCCGGTGATCTATTGTCTGCTGAGCGAGAATCCATGCTCATCCAGGTGAATGCACATTCGGAGAGGCTGTTGGCTAAGGCCAACCAAGAGAAGAAGCTGTTGAGAAACATGAAAAATCACTATTGGGCGAGGATGCATGTTTGCAAGGCCAAAATGAAATTGCTCCAAGGACGGTTGGCCAAAGCACAAAAACGAAAGAAAATGCCCGATCCACTCCAAATTTTGGCCAAATCCTCTTTGACTGAGCATGTTACTTGATTGGGGACTCCTAGCCCAAATTTCAAGAAATTTGGAGAAAATTTTGTCATTTGTGAATTTTTTGTGCAATTTACAGGTTTTGGCTTCTCAAAGGGTCTCGCGCCCGGCGAGACCTTTTGTCATCGTAGCTTTGTTTGGTAAAAACTCAGCATTTTTGGATTTGGCATGAAAAGTTACACTTGCTCATCCATTAGTAAGAAATTTCATCAAGTTCTGGGCCTCCAAAAGGTCAAAATGCATGAAAAATTTGACTTTCTGCCCTTTTTTTGAGTTGCAGAAACCAGTCTTGGGAGAATTAAGTTTTGACAGGGCAAATGACCTCCAAATTCAAAAATTCCATTTGGGTTGGAAAGTAGACTCGCAGACCTTTCCAACGAGCTATCCTGCACCCAATTCTGATACCGGGAAGGCCTCCAAACAGAGCTGCAAAAGTGTGAGATCCGTTGAGAAAAGGTGTGCGACCCGTTGAGGAAATGTTGCCAGATTTGACCAGTTCAGCCCAGAAAGCGCAGTTTGGCTCCAGTTTGATTTTTTGGGGTGAAAGATGATTATCTTTGATGTAATTATGGCAACTCTAAGACACTTTTACTCTTGTTTAACACTTCTAGAAGATTCATTCATGTAAAGGGTAAAAGCTAAATGCATGAACTGATTTCCAAGTTTATAGAGGCAAGTTGTTTGACTGCCTATTTTGTAGTGCTTAGTTTAGAAGTGGTTGAAACAGCTCCTAGAAGGATGAGCTCGACCCCTAGAGGAAAGGAAAGGTGTTAGCTTGCCTATATTATGTATTTTCTTAGTCATTTTCAGGGGTTGGAAAGTTGGACTCTTGAGAGAGAGCAGTAGCTCATTGTATTATCTCTTGTATCTCTGCAATTTTTAGCAAGGAAGACCAGGGTTTTGCAGTCATCTTTGGGATTCTTGTGGACTCATGTGTTGATGGTGTGTTTCTTCAGTCATTGTAAGCTTTGTTATGTGTTTCATTTTCCTTCTATACTTATGCATATTAAACAAATGAAGTGATAAAGTAAGAATTCATGCTTGTCATGCTCTACTTTTAAGTTTGTTTAATTTTGATGTTTTCTACTGTTTAAAGAGAATTCAAATTCATTGTTTTCTCTCTTTAGCCTTCTATCTTTCATTCCTGACCATTCACTTCAGTCAAAGACATCAGCATGACCTCCTACCTCGCCCAAAAGACTCCCCTGCAGAAACTGTGTCCCATCCCCGCAGCCAAATTTGCCCTCTCCTCAACTTGCCACCAAAAACCCAAAAATCCCAAAATCAAATTCTTTTATCAGTTTACTAGCCTAATATCAGTGTTACCTTATTGGTCATCTCATCCATTGAAGATTTTACGAGATAGACCGGAGAGAGCCTTCTCCTGCCCCGTAGGGCTAGCTACGAGGCTGAATGGTTTGATGTAGCTTTGAAATTTTCCTTTCTCAGCCTGAGGTGAAATGTCAAACGCTAACACATCCAAAAATCATCGTATACGGTATAACATTAAGCACAAGAAATATATAAGCTCTTCATTTATTAACTAGTCTAACAACATGGAAAACCAAATCTAACTACAAAATGAAACATTGAAATAATAGGGCATAAGGTAGAAATACAATACAAAGATGCCCCATGGCATTAGATGTGTTCAATATAGTGCATACTAAGCATTTGCCTGCTTTTAGGCAAATCTATCGGCTGTTTCTCGGTTGTGCCATGTCCATTCCTGCATAAAGTAGGACTTTTTCTTATTTGAAAATCAAGCTGCTTATGACCATTTGATGCATCCAATTGCTTTCCCATTCTCTTTCTTTTGCGTCTTTTCTTTGTGGCAGGCTATATCACTGATGGTGTGGAACATTCTGCTTCAAAACTCTCAGATGAAGTATGTAAGATATGTGTGAGATGTCTTTCTTCATTTTGCATCTGATTTTTATCGTTTTCAATTTTATCCGGGTGACCTTCAATTAACCACTTTTCAATGGAACAATACCTCCTCATAATAAGATGGAGCTTGTTGTAGCAAATAAGGAGGCTTCTATCTATTGACGTCTCCTTGTTTCTTTCATCCTCTGACCGCTGTTGAAATTTCTGTACCTATATTGTAATGGCATCCATCTAGCTAGAGTTTTCAACCTTCATAGCGCTGATTTCCCTGGCATGGTCTTCCTCCATGCTTAATAACTTATTTTGATGACGTATCTGACTAGCTTCCATATCTTTTATTACTTTGTCATTCTTTGCCTTTATGGTCATCAAGTAGTGTTGCATAGAGTTTATCTCTTTCTTATGATTTGCTTGCATGGTAGCCAATTGATTATTATAATTGAATGTCATGATGGTCATTTCTTCATCCATAGTTTTTTTTTTCTGTGTAAAGACTGATCTAATATATTAAAAAAGAGAAAAAAGGTATTTACAAAGAGGCATTACCCTCTGAGAGAGTCATGAAGCTCTCTCTTTCAAGAGACCATTACAAAACTGAGCTTGTTTACTGCTCTTACAGCATAATTCAACTTGTAAATCAGAGCAGGAAAGCAAAAACTTGCAAACAAAAAGCATTAACCTGACATAGTTACACTGGACAATTGACAAACAGCATAAGAGAACTAGCCTTGACAACTTACGGTGTATCGCCGCACGAAGAGTTTTGATAGACAAACTAAAAACAGACATAAAACTCAAAAAACCAGAGGCCTGCCTGGTATCATCCTCCGCAAAGTGGATTTTAGCCGGGTGCATCACCGCCAGTGCCTTCCTCCTCGTTCGATTCAGGTACCCAATCGATCATGAGACCATCTTGCACATCGGTCATCTTTACTCCTGGGGGGAGCTTGGGAATCAACCGATTGCGGTGGAAATGGTCCGGCCACTTCTTCGTTTGGTCTGTCTGAGCTTCACTGTGCTGCAGTTCCGCCTTTCCTTTATCTTTCTCCTCCATACCTGGCTGCTGATGGCCAATGCTGTGTTCCTCCAATTGTCCTTGGACTGCTGTAGTTCTGGGGGAGTGAAGCAGGTCCGTGGAGGCTGACTGCTCGCTGGTGGTGTCCTCCTCCTGCATCGTGTCTTCCAAAGGGGTAGGAGAGCGCTCCCCCTCTGAGTTCTCAGAACTGACGTGATTTTCCTCTTCCTCAGAGAAAATCATCGTGACCAGTGCCATGACTGTAGGTCTGTCTAACCTGCTCTTAAAGCGAAAATTCGCTGTTTGGACTGAGTTATTGAGAGAAGTGTCCGAGTCCTCCGAGGCTTGGGTAGCGGGGTAAGCCGTTGATAGCGGTGAAACTCTTCGTGGAGGCGACCTACCCCTGCCTCCCGTTCCTCCCCTGTTCCCAGCATGACGACCTCTTCGTGGAGTCGCTCTGAAACGGGGCGGCATCTTCCGAATAGGCAGCGAACCAGTCACACTTCTCCACCACAAATGAAGACCCGTATGCTGAGAATTTCCCAAATTCTCGGTGGTGACAGTGCTGACGCCTATTCTGAGTCGCCCCACTGCCCAATTTCGCACCAAATTCTGCAGAGAGAGCTCAATTATGCCCCTTTGACTCCCCCAATTCTCTGTTTCTGTCGAAGCTGTCGAGGGGAATCGCACATTTGACGTTAACCCCCAACTGGTGCGCCCGGGATTCTTCTCTTGTGGTGGCTTCACCCTTTGTGGCAGGGCGAACCAACCTAAAATCCCGCCTCCGGCATTCTCTGGCCGAATTCTCTCATAACCTGCACCACCATCCAGCAGACTGATCGCCACAGCACTGTCTGAACTCTCACTGCTTTGCATCATTCTGCCTTGGTTAATGTTTTTTCCTCCCGCTTCCTGTGTACCCGTTCTCTGCAGGCGTATTGAATGGCATTCAATACCCATCGCTTCATCCCTTGAAACCATCCAAAGTTCCTTCCTGGCCCCCTGCCTCCATGTGCCTGCGCATGGCATCATGGCATGCGCCTTAAATGACATGTAAGTCACCCGCATCCGGGTGAGCATTTCTTCATCCATAGTTAATAACTTGCTTTGCATAGAATTAATTTCCCTGTCATGATTAGCTTTCATGATTTCCATCTCCTTATCACGCTTTTCCAGGTGGGTGTATAAAGTTCTCATATCCTTGACGTAATTAATTACAAATTTTTCTTGATTAAGCTCCATGTTTTTTACCAGCCGCATTAGTTCTTCTATAATTTGCTTCTGATTTTCCCTTTCATTGTCGACACTGATTTGACAATTTGTCCCTGCTTTTCCACTATCATGGATTTGGCACATTCTAATATGGAGGATTGTCTTGAAATCTTTCATCGACAGTTGAATTCTTCACAAAATCACTTTCATTCTATTGCATAATTTTAGGGGCACAAGGCGAGCTATCTTGATAACCATATCTTTCTTTAAAAGCATTGACAATGTCTTGTAAAGAGGCGAAAGAATCTTCAGGGAAATTATTAAAGCAATTCAAAGCATCACCCTCTAAAGAAAAGGCAAATAAATGCATTTTGACATCTTTATTATGATACTGGGGAGAACTACAATATATGAGCATTATACGAGAAAACCTGCATAGATGCTTTCTAACAGTGACCGAATCACCACCCGAGAACAAAGACAATTTATGAATGGCGATTTTCGGAATCTCATGGAGAACATCAGTAAAATGACAAGAGGTAAATGAATAATCCATGATGAATAACGAGGGACCAAATGGATGATAGAGAGAGACCTCTGCTCAAGAAAATGAAGAGATGAAAGAAGTGGAGTCGCCACTTGAACATGAATCTAACTCTAGGATCCAAAAGGCAACAAACAACCGGATATAAGGGGGGGCTTCTTGTCTGAGAAATAATAAATGGAAGAAGTGGAGTCGCCACCTAAACAAGAAACAAACCGAGAAGTCCAAGTGTTGAAGGTGCAGATGAAAAGATTAACGAGATGACGAAAGATAGAGTGATGAAAAGATCAAATGACGCCAAGAAATGCTGTGCCGCTTGACAGGCTAATGAGTGGCGGAAAAGATGAAATGATTAAAACGATGTTGAGAAAACTAGGGACAAAAAAACTCTATCCTCGGCAACGGTGCCAAAAAATGTTGGCCTTGCCGGCTAAAATGCATGATAGAAAGATGAAAGATGAATGACGAATGTCGTAAAACCCAAGCCCAATAAATCGGTCCCCGGCAGTGGTGCCAAAAAATGTTGTCACACAAAATGTTTAAGCAATGCGACAACACTCAGAGTAAGGGCTGTCACTCTTAAATCCTTACTCACTCCGTTTAGACACTCTCCTAAACAAGTCAATGGGGGTAGTCCCTAGGTGAATAGATGAGGATACATGTGAAACACAGACTCTAGGAGATTTTAATGATGGATAACCGGATGAATTTAAATGATTAAATCAGATTGATAGATTAAATGCCAAAGTAAACAAGACACGACCACAAGATAGAAACAAATTTAGACTAGTGCCTTCAACATTTGAATTAACCATCAATAAAACAAATTATCCAGAATGATTTTCAATATGTGACAAAAAGTGACAATTATAAATAATCCACGAAAACGCCCAACACTGTCACATGCAAAAGTTTCCAGATTTAAAACGATTATTGTTAATGACCAAGATCTGGATTCAATTAGCCTTTTTCAACAATCAAATATGATTAAAATGTTTGTCGCACCTTGATCATAGGAAAATCATAAAAAAATTATTTAATGACCAAATGACACTAAGGAACTTTAGGTTAATTTTTTTTTAATTATTCCTTACGAATTTAAATTAATCAAAGGGTTTAAAATCGAAATCTTAATGGACCATAGGCCACATTAAAATTTTTTAAATGTTTTAGTGAAAAACCCCTTAATTGTAAATCTTTAATCACAAATTTAAATTTTTAGAATTTTTTTGTTTTTGTTTTGTATAATGTTAGAATTTCTATATTTTTAAAATTTTAAATTTTTTTAGGATTTTTTGAAGTTTTTTAATTTTTCTATTTTTTTTAATGTTTTTGGGTTTTTAAAATATTTTAGATGTTTTTTTTTCAATTTTATATATTTTTAAGTTTTTTTTTTTTTTTTTGCCTTAGATTTTATGATTTTTTTAATTTGGAATTTTAAATTGCAAAATAAAAATCAATAAAAGTAAACTAAATCACACAAATGATATCAAAATAAGAAAATTAAACTAATAAAAAGTAAATCAAACCTAAGTCAAAAATCAATGAAACTAAAAAATGCACATACAACTAAACCTAATCCAAACTAAATTTATACAAAAACAAAAAAAGGTCTAAATGTTTATGTTATTTGTGGTTTGCAGGTTTGAAGAAGGGTCGATAGCAGCGGAAGGGAGTCATTGAGATGAGGAAGCAGCGGATCGAGGAGAAGGGTATGCGTGGGAGAGGGATATTTGGCACGAGAGGAGGGTTTAGGAAGCAGCTGTTGCGGATGGGCAACGATGGAGGACTGTGTGCATTGAGGGAGAAGACAAATTTCGAAGGCAACATTTTGGAGAGCTGGTCGGACAATGGGTGAATGAATGGCAGCGATGGAGGGCTTAGCTGCGTGGAGGAATAAGGAGCTGCGGGAGTAGAAAAGGCACGCAGGTTGCAGCGGATGAAGGTGAGACTGCGTGAGTGTTCGATGGGAGAGCCAGTCTGCATAGGGAGATGAAGGAGTTATGCGGCGTATGAAGGTGGATGGAACAACAAAAGCGTGGACAGGTTTGCTGGCAGCATATGGGAAGAAAGGCAGGCAACAGATTAATTGGTGAAGCAACGTTTGTTGCAGGTTTGGCATGGAATGGAAATTGGACAGAGGTCCAAGGTGTGGATTTGGAGCGAGGGTTAGACCGCGTGAGGTTTTGGAGGAGTGCGTGGGCAGCGTTTGGAAATATCAAGGGCAGATGGAGAGGGATAGACATCTGTGGGAGAAGGGAAAGTTGCGGGTAGAGAGAAGGTAGTGGAATGAAGGAATAGTGAGCAGAGAAGTGGGCGCAGTTCAAAGCTTCGATGAGCAGGATGAGGGTTTCAAGCAGCTAACAGTAGGGAATGGCTAGCAGATGGAGGAGCCGCAGATCTGGATAGAACCAAAAAATAGAGGGTTTCTTAAAAAAAAATTTACAGCGAACTGAGAAACCCCAAACAATAAGCAGGATTTATGAGAGGGTTTTAATTTTTTTTTTCAAATTTGCACACTGATAACCAAAAACCCGGGAACAAATCCCAGAAACCCTTTTTAATTAAAATTTTGAATTCACCTGCTGTGAAATTCCCAAATCTTACAAAATTTTTCAGATTTGAAGCTCTTAAAACCCTTAGACTGTAAAAATTAGTTGAATAATCTCCTTGCAGAATTATGATGATGAACCTCAGGGATCCATATCTTATCCTCCAGGGCCTAGATCTGGATTCTGCACAACCTTCAGCTTCAAATCTGGAGCTGCAATACAACCAGAAACACCCGAACAATATACACAATGACCCAAAAAACACTAAAACCAGAGTTAGAAAACCAAAATTAATTACAAATCTACGTACAAAATGGGCAGATCTATCATATCTAGGGAGTGTGAGTTCGAATCTGCTCCCAAATCTGATAATTTGTGGCTCTCAAGAGCCAGAGCTAATGATTTAGCACAAAAAAAATAATTTTTTTTGAATTTTAGAGGAGGTACTAAGCTTGAAACCCTTCATGCATCAACCATAAAAATAATATCTTATGATAAGCCTGGGATCAAATTCAAACTGGGCTCTTCAGAAAACACGGATCGGGAGTTGGCTGGTTCAGCGAGGAACTTCCCCGAACGCCCGATGATCTGATAATCAAGGATTTTCCTGCAAAACTCAATTCAGCGGTCAATCATAGAGCGAGAGAACAATAATAAAATTCAGATCTAATAGAGATACTTGCTATTAATTCAAAACTTAAATTACCATTCAAACCCCAGCGACTGAGCAAGATACCTGTACTCAAGTCGCTCTTTAGAAAGCTATATCAATAGCCAAAAAGAAATATATGCATGAAAATAATACATCTTATAGCATTTCCATGAAGAGTAACACCAGCAGAAGTTAACTCCAAAGTCTTTTTTTATTGCTTATAAAAAAAATTACATGAGAGAGCTTTCCGCTTAGTACACGATCAAAAGATCGGATGAATCTGACTGGCAAAATGACCTCCTATTTAAAGATAAATCTTCCAACGGCTAGTTCGAGTGATCCTTATCAAAGCGATCTCGACCGTTGATGAGGATCAAAATTTCTTTTAATCTCATCTGTAGAAATTTTAAATATTGAGGAAATTTCAAATTTTTCAATTAAATGCATTTTAATATATTCAAAAATTAAAATTTTGCATTTATTTCCTCAAAACTTTGACTTTGACTTAACCCCAGGGACCTAAGACATAGAATTTAGCATAAATAATCAATTAACCTTAGTCATTGAACCAATTAAGATTTAACTTTTTAAAGGATCCATGAATTTTACCACTGGAAAATTTAAATTTACCTAGGACCTAAGACCTATGAGGGGATAAATTATTTTTCTAACCCTCAAGACATTTTACATCATGATTTTTTACATTTTTTACATCTCAAGGGGGAAAACCCATTTGACCAAGACCCTGGCAGACTACCCATTTTTGCGACACAAATATAATCTAGCAGATCAAGCAATTTGTAATAAAATAACCTAACCAAATAGTTAGGATTATTCCCAAATCATTTTCACATAGACTCAATTTAGCACACTAGGACTCCCCTAACATTCTGGTGACAAAATCCATTCCGGTTTTGGGGTAATACTAAAGGAAAACTCTACTGATCATGGATCGGTGAGACAAAAAAACCTTCCGGAATGTAGATCGTCATCAAAATATTAAGTTTACCTAGGTAATTACATACACGACACGGATCTGTTGAGATTATTTACAATTAAAACATGCAGAAATGGTTTACAATATAACATGATCAGGCTAATGATGATAGTCGAACGGCATGGACACGATGATAAAGCGCTATCCCTTTTGCAAAAAAAGGGGGTGTACCGCTATGGGTCGTTGACACGTAGTGGTGAACAACCCTACTATGCATGAATTAAGGGGATCTCTTTTTCAAAAAGAGGGTGAAAACAGGGTTTACCATCATGGCAAATGGATGTACTACTCAAAGGAACCTTACCATCATAAATTTTCTTATCTTTTGCCCACAGGAAACCATGTTTCTAAAATCAGTTGATGCATCTAATAAGGTGAAAGATGCACACTTGTTGTTGCAGCTTTTGGATGAAGTTGTTGAATAGGTGGGAGTGGCTAATGTTGTTCAGATCATTAAAGATAATGCCTCTAAGTATGTTCGTGCTGGTAAAATGTTAGAGGAGAAATACAAAACCATATTTTGGACCCCATGTGCTGCACATTGCATAGACCTCATGCTTGAGGATATTGGTAAAATAGATTGGATCAAGAACACTATAGGGCATGCAAAAAGCATAATGAAGTATATCTACAATCACTCGTGGATTTTGAACCTTATGAGGAAAAACATAGGGGACAAGGATCTTCTTAGGCCTGCCATTACTAGATTTGCAACTCATTTTTTGACATTGCAATCTATGCTTTCCCAACATAGAAACTTGCAAAGGATGTTTTCTAGTGATGAATGGAATGGATGTCTATGGGTTTGCAATTGGATGGAAAAGATGTAAGAAAGAAAATTAATGAAGACATATTTTGGAAAAAGGAAACAAAGATTGTGAAGGTTGTTGAGCCACTAGTAAAGGTGTTGCAGCTGGTGGATGAGGAAAGATTGGCTAAGGGTTTCATTTATGAGGCGATGGATCAAGCAAAGGAGCAAATAAAGGCAACATACAAGGATAGAGTGGCTAAGTATGGGCCCATTTGGGAAATCATTGATCAAAGATGGAACTATCAACTCCATCGCCCTATACATGCTGCTGGGTTTTTACTGAACCAAAGGTATCATTATAAAGCTCTGGAGGGAGAAGCTTTTACTGGGGAGGTTAGAGATGGATTGATTGAGTGCCTTGAGCACATGGTCCCTAATGACAGAGAAAAGCTGGAGATAAACTGACAGATCACTTCTTTTAGTCGAGCCACAGGTACCTTTGGCAAGAACCTAGCAAGGATTGCAAGGGAAGCAGATGAGCCAGGTAAACAAT
This sequence comes from Pinus taeda, assembly GCA_000404065.3. Taxonomy (NCBI): domain Eukaryota; kingdom Viridiplantae; phylum Streptophyta; class Pinopsida; order Pinales; family Pinaceae; genus Pinus; species Pinus taeda. Next base: position 64,915 of record APFE030435523.1, on the reverse strand, counting down.
TTCAATTTTCAAATTCTTATTTTGTTAAATTGTTTATAATTTGAAAGTTGGATATAATTTGATGAGATAACTCATTACACAACTATGTTTTTTGCAACACAATGGTGGGAGGCAATTGGTAGCCATTGTCCTCAATCGCAGAAGTTTGCAATCCGTATTTTGAGTCAAAATTGCAGTGCTTCTGGGTGTGAGCGCAATTGGCCTATCTTTGAGAGGATTCACACGAATAGGAAAAATTGTTTAGAACAAAAATGATTAAATAATCTAGTCTATTTCCAATACAACCTCCGGCTAAGATGCAACCAATCGGTGAACAAAAGACTTGATACAAATCCCATTGTGTTGGAAGAAATTGATCCATCCTCAGTTTGGGTAGTAGAGAGTCAACCAATAGAGTTTGACCTTGATGAGGATATTGGTGTTGATATTGATTTAGAGATGGATGCATTACAGACTATTCAGTTAAAGTAGATCCACTAGTACCACCCCCAAGTCCTCCAACTGTAGGCACTTTCTCTACTCAGCCACAACGTAGGCACATAACTCGTCTATCTCAACTTGCAGTTGCTGCTAGTGTTACTACTTCTATAGTTGTAGTTGGAGATCTCGATGAAGAGGAGGAGCCATGGGTTTCCCCGTCTGACTCTGATTTAGAGTCTAAGCAAGATGATGTTGGCTTTTCTAGCAGTAGTGACTAGTGATGTTTTGTTGTAGAGGCCATTTAGAACCTCCTTGGTTATGTGTTTTTGTTTTGATCTCTATATATTACATGTATTGGACAGTGCACTGGGTGCCATTTTGATATAGTAGATATATTCATGATCATACTTTGATCATATGTTGTCTTCTCTCTATATTCTAATGCTTTGAGTTTGGAAACATGAATGAAAATCTTGAGCTAGAGCTTGAGCCAATAAAGAAGAGGCGCTATCAAACTGAGAACGAGTGCGACGCTGATTTGTAGGATCACCTGCAAGAGCACCTGCTACATCCCCAGTAGCACGAACCCATTTTGGAAGTTGAGGAGCTGAAGGAGGATCCCGAGAAGGTGGGGGAGGATTGTCATCCTCGCTGTCATCATCTAAAGAAGAAATATTTTCAGAAGTAGAAGGGATAGAGAGAGGTGGCACATCTGTTACATTAAGACTAGGCTCGTAGGCCAATATATATTCAGCAAACTTTACATCTCTTCTAATTATAACATTTTTGGACTTAAATGGAATAAGTCTACATCCTTTGACATCTTTAGAATATCCAACAAAAATATATTTTTCACTTTTAGGTTCTAAAGCTTTATGTTTCTCCTCTGGAATATGGGCCCATGCTTCACTTCCAAAAACACGAAAGTGATTTACATCTGGTTTAATTGAGCTCCATGCTTCTTCTTGAGTGATATTCTTTAAAACCTTAGTAAGAGTGCGATTTACTATGTAATTTGCACAATTAATTGCTTCTACCCTGAAATTAAGACTAAGTCCTTTAAATTGAAGCATACAATTAGCCATTTCCTTTAAGGTGTGATTCTTCCTTTCAGCGACACCATTTTGTTGTGGAGCATATGGAACATTATGTTGCATTTGAATTCCATGCTCAGTGCCAAAGTTGATGAATTTGTTGTTAACATATTCTCTGCCATTATCAGTTCTTAGCTTAAGAATTTGATGTCCAGATTGTTTTTCAACAAAGGCTTTGAAGGCCAAAAATGTGTTAAATACTTCGCTCTTGAGTTTTAAGAAGTATACCCAAGTGCGTCTGGAGAAATCATCAATGAAAGTGAAGAAATACTTGTAGCTAGAGAATGAAGCAACAGGAAGTGGACCACACAAATCACTGTGCACAAGCTATAAAGGGGCTGAGGCGTGCCAAGAGGCACGTTTTTCAAAACTGTCCCGATGATGTTTTCCGAGTGCACATCCGGAACAAACACCATCTCTACAAGAGACCATAGGAAGACCTGTCACCATATTTTCTTTACATAGATGCTGAAGGGAGCGATAGTTTAAGTGACCAAATCGCTCATGCCAAAGTTTGCTCACTTCATCATTATGAGCAACAAATACTGAGGGAAGATTTGATGACCCAAAGTTGTGAAAATTATACAACCTTGTGGAATCATCAGCAATGCCTGTAGCTAAAATCTGTCTAGGATCCTTTAGGTCCTTACAACATCGTGAGGTGAAAATTCAACGATTTTACCTTCACCTGAATGAGTTATCTGATATACAGATAGAAGGTTGCAGGATAAGGTTGGAACACATATTACATCATTAAATTGACCATTGTCTATATGAACAGTTCCAGTCCCTACAACACTAAGAGATCTATCATCACCAACATATATATTTTTGGTGTTACAATCATTTAAAGAAGAAAACATGGCTTTGTTTTTGGCCATGTGATAAGAAGTTCCAGAATCAATGAGCCACTCATGAGAATGAGAGGAAGAAGATACATTTAGTGCATAACCAGACCGAGATGCTTGACAACCACATGCTAAAAGTGCTATTCCTGAAGATGAAGTTGAAGTTGAAGAGTGATCCAAATGGATGTTATGTTTCTTCATTGCTACTACAAAGACTTCCATGTTCTTAAAGAATTTGGATTCTAAGTGGCCACCTCGATTACAAAAGTTGCAATCTCTATCATTTTTCTTCCCTTTGCTTTTATTTTCCTTATCATTTTGTTGAATTGATTTTCATTTTGAGACTGAAATTGCTTAGGACCATTATTTTTAGGATGCTGCTTCATAGGATTCTTTGAATTTGGTTGTTGTTGGGCGGCTAAGGCTTTCTTAGAAGAGTTTCCAAGATTAAGAAGACCAAGATGTAAGATTTTTTCTTATTCTCTTATTAAAGAATCACAAAAAACATCCAAAGAGGGGGACTTGTAGTCTTGTTCTTGAGAAATAAAGGCGTCTCTAGTAGAATGGAAGGTGGAAACAAACACAGAGTAGGCTAGTCCCAACTTAGTAAGAATGGAATAGACAAGGCTACCATCTTCTTTCTTAACCTTAACACCTTCCAAGAGAAGTCTAAGGGTCTTGAACTTGGACAAAAAAACTTCAATGGAAGAAAAATTATTGTGGTCCAACGTAAGCAACTCATTTTTGAGTTGATGGGCTCTAATTTCATTTTTAATTCCAAAAATCTTAGTGAGTTGTTTCATTGCTTCATTAGGGGTATCAAGTTTTGCAATATGGAATCTAAGGCCTGGAGAAATAGACATCCCTATGAACCCACGTGCTTGATCTTGCCTATTTTCCCATTTGGCTACCTTATCTTCATCTTTAGGTTTAGTTTCTTGGCCTGAGGCTATTATGTAAAGACCTTTACTTCTTAGTAAATCCACAATTTATGACCACCATTGGAAGTAGTTGGTGCTGTCAAGAATAAATTGGCACGGACTTTCCATTTTAACATAAACTGAAGCTGTAGATGTTGAAGCTAAGTGTTCCAATGGAAAGATCTCGAAAAATTATGCCGATTAAAAAAAACAGCTTTGAAAACGACTTCCGGATGAAGAAGTTATGGCTTTTTGAAGAAAATTTGTTGAAGATGTCAATGAAGTACGTGAATGTGCAGAAGTGAATGATAATGTTGTATTTTAAAAACCCCTCCTTTCTAAACTTAATCTAATTAGCTCACTTAAAAAAAAGATTTTATGTGATCCACTTTTATAAATAAGTGAAAGTCCCTTTTACAATGGTACTTTATGAGCTACCCACTAAATTGTAACTTAAATAAAGGATAAAGAGATTTCAGAATTATAAGTGACTCACTTTTTATAATGGGTGTTGATGGATTCGCTCCCCTAGGGCTTTTGGGTGGAAACCCTAGCAGACTGAAAGTTGTCTAAACAGAGAAACACACATTCACACAGCCATTATGCTATAATAAGCAAATTCTATAGTGAGAGGGGCGTACCTCACGTCCTACGTTCAAGAAGTTCCTCAAGGGTCCAAACCCTTCTTCAAGTCCCTTTCGCTCCTTTGTCCTGCAAAAAAACCAATTCCAAAGAATATAACAGTATATGGACAAAGACTTATAAAAAAATCATCTTTATGTTATAAAACAAGGAAGTTAGTTATGAACTTTAAACAACCATTCACATATGAAATTCAAACATGAACATCATAAACATAAAGAAGAAGCATATCAGGAACCAAGACGTGTT
>APFE030435523.1:3244-42888 GCA_000404065.3 Pinus taeda | reverse complement strand
CAGCCATTAAAACACATTAAAACACTGATATTTTTTGTCAATGTGACCCTGGAAAAACCCCCTACAACTCTTGGGGAAAACCAGTTTGAGAGCTCTTCTTTATTTCTGAAAAAAAGAAAGCCTTTTTACAGCAAGAAAATATTCAGCAAAAATCAGCAAGCAAACTTTTACAACTTATCTCAGCCTTGCTGAAAACTGCCCTGCTGAAACTTCGTTGTTGTTACTCCGCTGCTGAAACTCCGCTGCTGATACTCCGCAGCTCACTGTCCAGAAATCTCCCTTGCTCTCTTGCTCTCCTTCTCTCAATCTGCTCATGAAAGAATTGAATCGAATGTGTTCTTTTCCTCCCTTAATATAACTCCAAGTGACTTTTGGGTGATCCAAGTGACTTTTGGGTGATCTCTAAATCCAATGGCTGGAATAGATTTAGATCAATGGCTGAGATTAAATGCACATTTAAATTTCACTTTCTATTTTTTAATTCACCCACTTTAATAAAGACCCACTTAGTCATTTATTTCCAAAGTCACTTTTCCTTTCTAATTTTTCATTGATTTTATAAAAGTCGCTTTAAAATTAAACTTAGTAAATTTATCACTTAAAATCACTTTTAAATTAGATTTTAACTTTATAAAAATTATAAAGTCACTTTAGGGGAAAAATTAAAATCTTTTGGACACTTTTCCCTAGGCCAAAGATCAAAGCCTAAGGGAACCACCTGTCCTCCGGTACCAAATTTCAACACAAGTTAGAAACAAAGATAAAAATTTTAACTTTTCAGATCTATACATTGAAATTACAGATCTATCAGATCTGAGGAGTATGAGTCCAACTCCGCTCCCAAATCTGTATATTTGAAACTCTTTCTAGGAAGATCTAACAATTCAGCACAATATTTTGAAGATAAATGATTTTTTAAGTTTTAGGCACTAGCCCAGGACACCCCTGCAAGATATAATTCATTAGATAATCTAGGAATTTTAATCTAAAAGGCTCTCCAGATCCTAAGTTTCGGGAGTCGGTTGGTTCAACTGATAAATTCCCCAAACGCCCAAAATTTCTAAATCAAATGATTTCTGCACACTTATAAAATAAGTCGTTAAACCAATAGAGGTTTAAAATAACTATTAAATCTTTAAAGATTAGAGATACTTGCTAATCAATTAAAACGTTAATGCTATCTTAAAACCCAACGACCTAAACAAGATACCTGTGCAATAGATTGATCTACAACAGCTATTAACCAACGACTTATAAATAAGATCAACAAAACTTCAAATACAAGTTACTATAAAATACCAGAGAGGAACACTGCCATCAAGTAAAATCCCAAAGACTTTGCATTGTATTATTCCATAAAAGTTTACAAGATCTTCAAGAGCTAGTACACGATTCAATGATCGAATGCTTTCAAATGACAAATGACCTTTAATTTTTAGATTAATTGTCCAATAGCTAGTTGGCTTGATCCCCGTCAAAGTAATCTCGATCGTTAAAAAAAAATTAATTATCTTTTTATCTCCTCCATCAAAATTATTTATTTTTTTAGAAAATTCGAATTTTTCATCTAATTGAATTTTAATCAATTCAAAATTAATTATTTTGAGTTGATTTCATCAAAAAATTGACCTAGACTAAACTACCAAGGCCCAAGGGTCCAAAATTCTCTTGAAATTTTCAATATTCCCTTGGCCGAGGACCTCCAAAAATTAATTCTTCTAAAATCCACAATTTTTTTAATTTGGAGAATTAATTTTTCCTAGAACTTAAAATTAATTAAATTTCTGGCTTATAATTTTAATTTATTTTTGCCAAAAAATTTAATTAATTGACTCATGAAGGGATTAATAATTTTTCCAACCCTCAAATAATTTAGCCATGATGTCTAAATATGAGGGACCATGCACTAAAATATTTTTTACATCAAGATATTACAATTTTATACATGAAGGGGGGACACCCGTTCGTTATAAACTCTCAATCATTTACCCAATTCTGCGACTCAAATATAATCTAGTAGACCAAGTAATTTGTAATAAAGCAATTTAGCCAATTAGCTTAAATTGTTTCCAAATTACTTTACATAAGACTCGACTAGAACACCAGAACTTACCTAAAATCTTGACGACAAAATCCACTCTAGCTTTGGGGTGAGGTTGAAGGGAAAAACTCTGTCGATCATTTGTGTTTAGAAGCACACATGAATCGGTGAGACAAAAAACCTCCTAGGATAGAAATCGTCACCAAAAAGATAGGATTACCTAATTTGTTGCATACATAGATGGTCTTACTAAGATCATTTACATTATAAACCTTTAGAATGGGTTGACAACTTTTACAAAAATATCACTGAAGATGATAATGAATTCTGGATAATCTCCACTGCCCGAGCATGATGCAATTTGCTTGCGAAAATGTGCACTGCTATAGGGTAGTTGACGCGGAGTGGTCAACAGGACCATAAGTGAGTTAATTGCAAATTTTTTGATGTACTTAGTATGTTAATTGAATGAATGAAATTCCTTATAGTATTTCTTATTTATAGTGTTTGGCAGGGTATTCTGACCTTGTCTATATATGTTGATTAACTGTTTAAGATATGATCTTTATTGAATTTTGATAGGAAGTTTTAGTATCCCATGCCATGTTATACTAATGCAATGATTAACTATGGAATAGGTTGCCGACTTGTCACTATTGAAAGCTGATACACACAAGTTTGAATCATATTACACTGACAGTCTTGTTGGTACGCAAAACATACTTGTCTAGTCAGCAATCCTTTTTTATGATTTTTGATCTCTTTTTCCATTTATTTTTCTACCTTTCTCACTCACAAATCTAATCTATTTATTTTGTCACTTCATAATAATCAGGGAAGGATGAATCATTACTGTATGCGCGATCACCCATCAATTTTGTTGATAGGCTTTCATGTCCAATAATCTTATTTCAAGGATTAGAAGACAAGGTATGTTAATTTAGCTCTAAGCTTTCTCCTTTGATATGGAAATAAAATGTCATAATTCGCTGGAAATGAAATGAATAATAATTTAAATTAATGACCAGAACGGGACAAAATAGGTCAAAGAGTAGAAAGTACAAGCATTTATAGCTAAGAAAGGGAGGTGCAACTTGCAAGAAGCATCCCCTTAAGCGAGAAAAATGAGTCCACTATATCAACGTAAAATGACATAATAAATGGGCTCTTTATTTTTATCAATCACATCTATGCACCATGTTCTGGAGAAATTCTAGATGGAAATGAAATTAGAATAGGTCTCCTATCAGTTCAAGTTCCATTCATTTTTTGTAGGCTTGGAGGTTGTTATGGCCTTAAATAATATTTCAGTACTCATAGAAATAGCATTTATTACTTATTAAATGCGTTTTTGATTATTAATGACATCCATACTATATACTGATTAACAATTTTGCTATACACTAAATACCAGTGTAATAAGAGCTGTACTATACAGATCTACTGAGAGAAATACCACATTTTAAATGACAGTTGCACTTCATTAGTTGTAGAATTTTATACGTTAAATGCAGCATGTACTATCCTTAAATGCAGGGCACAGAACACTCTAGTTGCATTCCATATGACAGTCTTTGTAGAAGGAAATACTACACTTAGTTTCAGTCCATATCACAACATTTGTAGTAGGACGACTTGCATTCACTGCAGACAGCTGCCTCTTTGAAAAAGTGTATATTGAAAAAAGGAGGAATTGAGATGGCTGTTCTCCCCCAGTGAACACATACTTTTCTTTCCTCATTAAATGCACAATATGATTTCAGCAAATTAGTTGCAACTAAAACTCAACAAATCCAGCAAATCTCCCCTAATAAATATAATGAAGTCACATACCAAGTGCAATAAAATCTCCATAATAATTTGAATGTTTTTCTCTGCTATTCATTGCACATTTATTGAATAAATGTAATGATTTCAGTTGCAAGTATTGCTTTGTCTAATTTTATGAGATTTTAGGCCAACCACTGCACATTTTTAACAGTTTCTTCGTACTAGTTTCATTGTACCATACTATTATTATAATCAGTTAGTTTTTTTTTAATAACTACAATCATTATTTAAGGGGATCACATCCATTGTCATGGACATTAATTCCATATCGGATAGCAACATATACTCAGGGTATGCATATAGATATTATGCTCATGATTTTACTTGTACGGGGAGACAAATAGGGTTAATGTCAATATCCTAGCACCAAAGCTCAACATCCAAGGTTTTGGGGCTGGAGGATGGCCATATCATCAATGTCTATTCCTCATCAAAGTCAGTACTCTTTGTTGTCGTACAAAGTGTTTAGGCGCGGCGACAACGAGTAAGGGTTGTCACTCTTGATCCTTACTCACTCCGTTTAGACTCTTTCCTACGCAAGTCAAGGGGGGTAGTCCCTGAGGTAAATGGATGAGAAAGCCTATGGAAGACAAGCTCTAAGAGACTTAAAGATGGAAAACTTGACAAATGTAAATGAATCTTGATTAACTCAGATGAATAGATTAAATGCTAATATAACCAAGACACAACCACAAGATATAAATAATTATAGACCAGTGGCTTTAATATTTGAATTAACCATCAACTAAATAAAACAAGTTATCCAGAACAATTTTCAATATGTGATGAATAATGACAATCATGAATAATCAATATAAATGCCCAACACTGTAACATGCAAAAGATTCCAAATTTAAAAAGGTTTTCATTAACTACCCAGATCTAGATTCAACTAACTTTCTTCAACAACCAAATATGATTCAAAATGTTTATTGCACCTTGACCATAGAAAAATCATGAAAATGCATTTAATCACCAGATAACACCAAGGGACTTTGAATTAGCGCTTCAATTATTCCTTAGGCAAAATATAAAGAAGTAGACAAATCAACGAGTTAAAAAAATATCGAAATTTTTTATGGGCCATAGGCCACATTAAAAATTTTAATGTTTAAGTGTAAACCCGTTCAATTTATTTTAAACTCCTTAGTCACCAAAGCTTTTTTAGACTCCTAAAATTTTAAAATGTTTTAATGTTTTTAAGATTTTTTATTTTTTTTTAATGTTTAGAACCTTTTTAATTTTGATTTTTCTTTTAGGTTTTTTAAATGTTTTAATTTTGTAGGATTTTTAGATTTTAATTTTTAATTTTTTTTTTAAATGAAATCAAAATCAAGATAAAAATAAAATAAATAATAAAATCAAAACAAAATAAAAGTGAAAATGAAATACAAATCAAAGAGTCATAAGTAAAATAAAAAATAAATACAAAATCAAATTTCAAATGAAACTTAAAAATACGCTAACCCTAATGCATATGCAATGCAAACTAAATAAAAAAAATTAGAAAACGAAAGTCGATTTGAGACTTCTGTTGGGTTTTGCAGGTCTGACGGCGGGAGGGAAGAGCAACTCGACGGAGGTGATCAGATAGAGCTCGAGCGAGGAGCGGGGAAGAAAAGAATGTTAGCGAGAGGAGTGTCCACAGGTAGAGAGGAGAAAGCTGAAGGTGTAGGGGTTGACAGAGGGAGGAGGAAACTCAATGGCAAGTCGTGGGAGATAGCGGAGGGAAGAAGGCTGCAGAGAATGAGAGAAACAATGATGCAACGAAGAAGGAGAGGGCAGCGTGCAGGCAGACAGTATGAGGGACTGCGTGAGGGTTTGAAAGTTGACAGCAGTGTGGGCGGATAGCGGTATGCTGCCGGTTGGTTTCGTGGGAGCTGAGGAGAAGAACGAGGACTCAAGAGCAGAATGCGTGGAGGCCAGGTTGGAGCCGTAAGGGATTTCGAAAAGGCAGCTGCGTAGGAGGGAATCGCAAGCCAAATGAAATCACTCGGGGAGATGCAAGGATGGCTACTAAGGGTGATGAAGAATGGATGTGGGTATTTCCTACTGTAAGTGAGCAAAGAAGGGGCAGCGATGGAGCTGGCTACGTGAGGGAAATGAGCGTGAAAGGAAATGAGGGTTCACTCTTTGCTTGTTTGTTGTGTATGCAGGTTTGCTGGAGCAAAAGCTTGGACTTGAGCAACAGATCAAATGCAGAGGGTATGGCAGCAAAAGAGGACTGCGTGAAGACAGAGGAAAAACTTAGGCAAACAAAAATTTCCAGATCTAAAAAAAAAAATTAAAACCCAAACTCAAACAACAAAAATTTTCTTTCGAAATTTTTTCAAAAAACCTGAGGCAGCAAAGGAACTGCATTTAAAAAACGAATTTCACACCGTTTTAATGTTTCATATTTCCTGGAAATTTTGATTAAAATGATATATTCCTGCTTAAGATTTTCAATGAAATCCTCACAAAATTTCTAGATAAAAATTTAAATTTAAAACCCTTGGACTACAAACCTCTGGATAGAATCCCTGCAAAAATATGACTTTGACAAACCCCAGAGATCTAGATCTTCGCTCCAGGTCGTAGATCTGGACTCTACACGGTTTTCTCCTTCATATCTGTAGCTGCAATACAACAAGAAACACCCAAGTGATATGTACAATGACCCAAAAACTAAATCCCAGAAAACCCAAGTCAGAAAAATGAAGAAAATTAAAGATATATGTACATAAATGGCAAATCTATTAGATCTAGGGAGTGTGAGTCCGACTCCACTTCCAGATCTGATGATTTGAGGCTCTCAATAGCCAGATCTAATGATTTAGCACAGAAAAAATTAATTTTTTTGAATTTTAAGGGAGGTACTGAGCTCAAAACCCTTCATGCATCACCCATAAAAAAAATATCTTATGATAAGCCCGGGATCAAATTCAAGCTGGGCTCTTCAGAAAACACGGATCGAGAGTTGGCTGGTTCAACTGAGAACTTTGTCGGAATGCCCGATGATCTAAAAATCAAGACTTTCCTGCAAAAACACAATTCAACCATCAACATAGAGCGAGAAAATGATAATGAAATTCAGATTTAATAGAGATACCTACTATTATATTCAAAACTTAAATTATCATTGAAACCCCAACGACTGAGCAAGATACCTGTACTCATAACCCCAAAGTCTTTCTTTATTGCTCATAAAAAGATTACAAGAGAGCTTTTCGCTTAGTAAATGATCCAAAAGATCGGATCCTCTCAACTAACAAATGACTCCTATTTAAAGATAAATCCTCCAACGGCTAGTTCAAGTGATCCTCATCAAAGCAATCTCGACCGTTGATGAGGATTAAAATTTCTTTTAATCTCATTTGTTGAAATTTTAAATTATTGAGGAAATTTGAATTTTTCAATTAAATGAATTTTAATTAATTCAAAAATTAAATTTTTGAATTAATTTCCTCAAAATTTTGACTTTGACTTAACCCCAGGGACCAAAGGCTTAAAATTTAGCAAAATAATGAATTTACCTTTGTCCTGAGACCTTTTAAAATTTGAATTTTAAAGGACCCACGAATTTTGCCTTTGGAAAATTTAAATTTACATAGGACTTATAATTAATTAAATTTTTGGCTTGGGATTTTAATTAAATTTTTTGTAAAAGTATTTAATTAATTAACCTATGAAGGGATAAATTATTTTTCCAACACTCAAGACACTTTACATCATGATTTCACATTTTTTACATCTCAAAGGGGAAAACCCATTTGCAAAAGATCTTCATAGACTACCCAGTTCTCTGACACAAATATAATCCAACAGACCAAACAATTTGTAATAAAATAACCTAACCAAATATTTAGGATTATTCCCAAATCACTTTTACATAGACTCGATCTAGAACACTAGGACTCCCCTAAGATCCCAGTGACAAAATCCACTCCAGTTTTGGGGTAAGGGTGAAGGAGAATTTTGCCAACCATCCGAGAATGGATCAGTGAGACAAAAAACCTCCCGGAATGTATATCGTCACCAAAAAAATAAGTTTACCTACACAATTACATACACGACACAGATCTACTGAGATTATTTACAATTTACACATGTAGAAAGGGTTTACAATATAACATGATGATCAAGCTGATGATGATAGTTGAACGACATGGACACGTCGATCAGGCGCTATACCTTTTGCGAAAAAAGGGGGTGTACTGCTATGGGTCATTGACACGTAGTGGTCAACTCTCCTCAAGAAGGCTCCAATGTCCTCCATTGGGTGTCCTGTGTCATCATGGAATGGAGCTGTAGGAGCTCTACAAAGTGTTGGAGAAGCATCACTTATCCCTCAAGGGATCCTTGCTGCACTTGTAAGGTACTCAAGGAATCAAGTGAGATCAACATCATGGGTAGAAGAAACATAAAAGCATCAAGGTGGACCATATTTAATGTTAAATTCGTTAAAGTACTTTTCACAACCATCATCTTCAAATGTCCTACTAGCTTATGATTGTGTACAAGTTACCTCACTTAGGTATGGGAGGGTTATCATATGACCTTATTAGGTGCTCCCAATTCAAAGGGGAGGAACAATTTGTAGATTGACCCTTTCAAATGATAGGTGATATGGTTTGGCCCTTGGGGTTTACTTCATGAAAGGTGTCATAGTCTTATATGTTGAAAGATGTAAGCGGCTTCGGTCTTCGTAATAACTCATGTACTTTTGATTTTGCATATTTGATGTAAAAAACAAAAAGAAGAAAAAAAAAAAAAGAGAAAAAGAAAAATTATTTTCAAGCATGGGTTTCATGCTCAAAAGATTTATATTATTATTTTTTATTAAATAAGCATGTTCTTCAAGCTTCTATGTTTTGAGTCAAAGAGTCAAAGTCCTATTTGGACTTCTTGAAAGAAAAGAGGAAAAATAATTTTTATTATGTAATTTTGGGTCAAAAACCCCTCTAGATTCCAAATCATAGTCGCAAGCTCTCCAAAGATTGAATTCGACCACGGTCGCTGGTTTATAGGCTCAAGCGAATGAGTGGACCTTTCCAGTTGCACGCATGACTTCTCCATGCAAGCAAAACCTAAATGTTTGGTTTGTCAGTTATCTGAAGTTTTCGCTCATTAACCGCAGTGTTTGGCAGTTGACTAGAGAGAGTGACAGTTCATTACATGTTTCAGAATCAAGGTTGAGTATAAGCATGATTGGGTTCATCTCATAGATATTGTTTAGTTGATTTTTGCTGAATAGTTGTATGGATGAAGATATGGATTATTATACTCTCATTTATTGAATCATTCAATGACGATCTAATAAGAAGAAGATTTTGAAAGGGTTTTCCCCATAGTGGGTTTTGCCTTGGTCTCCGACCAATCCTAGTGTCTCTATGTGTGAATGGTTTTCTTCTATTGTTCCTTTATGTTTCACTGCATTGATGATGATATTGTTCTTTCTATATAGTTGCATATGCTGCTAAATAATGATGTAAATCTTAATGATATTATAATGTTATGGGGTGAATTTAATGTGATAATGAATAAATGCAATTATCAAAGCAAGGAACAATATAGCCTTAAGAAAAATTAACATAGTTTTAGAGTTGGGCTGAAGAAAAGTCATTGTAGATCACCCCTATGATGACACCATTGATGGAAGCGAGAAAGGATGTAGGAGACCTAAAAAAATTCTAGGATTTGAAGGGAACCCTAGGTAATTTGTGTATTAGAAAGGTTTGAGAGAAACCCTGATTTATGGCAAAGATGTGAGATACAAAATCTAGAAACCCTAACATGGTCAATGTGACAGATTTGATGAAGCCCTAGATGGGATAGTATCTATTAGGTCTGGTTGATGGTGAAGTTAATGAATACATATTGAAGGCAACAAGTGGACTATGAACAATGATGGGAAATGATCACCTCTTATTGAAGATAAGTATTTCGTGATTTATGATTCTCCTTTATGTCTTTACTTTTGTTTAGACTTATAGATCTGATTATTGTTTTTATTATTACTTATGCTTCCTGCATGTATATTTGAGTATTTGGATGCTTCTAACCTCCTAATGAGTTGTGATAAGTTGGCCCCTCTTGAGGATCATGCTAGTGCAAGAAGAGAAGAACTAGCTTTGGAAAAAGTAAAGAGGCATCTAATGAAAAGGTGACAAAGTGCCACTAGCTAAAAAGGTGCACAGGTATTTAAACACTACAAGGTATGTTTGGTGTTATGTTTCAGTTGCAATATTGATGACAAGGTAAGCCCTAAGGTATGATGAGAGTGTCTCCTTCACAAATGGTTCATGCATATGAAAGTGATTTGGGTACATGGTTCTTATATTGAAATGGCGCACTTGGTAGTAAACAAGTATCTTACCTTTTGGACATTATGAACTTCTTGATTCTATAAAGCTACTTAATATTGATCTTTGATATAGTGGTATACTTGATGTTTGACTAACATATATCATTTTGAATATCTTGATCTCATAAAGAGGGCTAGCACCTTGATTCTAGTAAGTGGTAACTTGACACTATTGATATTGTTTGTGAAAAGCATGGTAGCCATGATGATAGAAGTATAATAATGAGATTGATATTCAAGATCTTCTGTTGACCATGGTTATGTTTTGATGTGTTTCGTAATTATGACATATGGTAAAATTAATTGCCTGACACCTGTTTGCTGCCCTAATCATAAGACACTAACCCTTGATGAAATATTGATGTCATGGTGACACAGTTGATGCTAACATATATGACCATGATGAATATGTGATATAGTCTGACTTCATGATTTAGCAGATCTGTCGATGCGTGGCAGTATCATGGATAGGTTGATGACTTGAATGAAGATGACTAAAGTGGCTTCCCATCAATGGGGAAAATCTCTCCATAAGATCCTTACTCCTATTGTCATTTAGAATATTCTTTATTGTTGAAGTATGATTTATGGGCATGAATAGACGAATATATGATATTTATTGATTTGCAACAAAGCTCTGATCTGAAAAGAGAGAGTTTTCTCTTACTCCAAACCTTAATCACACAGAAGCAGGCTTACAGGTGCGACTGTAGCCTCTCAGTTGCACGGAAGTAAGCTCAAGGGTGCGACTGTAGCCTCCCACCGCTCGTAGGAAGGCCTATGGGTGCGACTATGCCTAAAAGACACAAGAGTGAAGCTTTATGCATAAAATCAGAAGTACACCTGAAGGATGTCAGTCCTACAGACATGGAGAAGACAATAGAAACTTCTATGAGCAGGGAAGTTTGAATTCTATAATGTGAATATGTTGATTAAACTTGTGTTTGCAGGGGTTCGAGATTCGCATATCAATATGTCATTATGATATAACCATTGAGGCTTGTGTATGACATTATTTGATAACAGTTGCAAGGGTTTGACTAGATTTGGCTAATTGATATAGATAAGCAGTGTTTGGAGTTTTGGCATGATGTTTGGTAATGGTTTAGAACTTTGACCTAGTGACTAATGATTTGATTTGTCAACTGATGATTTTCCTTAATAACAATGCTATATGGGCATAGTGACTTATATTGGTTGACATCATTAGCTTTGACAAAATGGTTGGAATATTTACAATTACGGAACCTGCATGACTTATTCTTGGTATATGTATTTGCATCTAGTGACTTATATTATGAACATGAGGATGACTTGATGAAGTTTGGATTGATATTGCTTGGTAGAAGACAACTTGTTGGCATGATAAAGTCATAATTTGATATTTGGATGTGAGCTCTATTTGTCACTTGGTCCAAAGAATTTGTTACAATGATATTGATGATTTCAATATTAGTTTTGATTTGGCATCTAAACTTTGATATGCTGACTTAGTTGATTTGATTGCATAATATTGATCTATGTAAGACTGAGCATTGGTTTGGTAAAGTGTTATGTTTGCAGAAAGAATTACATGAAGCAAGCTCTTCGAGCTTGATATGTTCAGTCATCTGATGAAGGCAAGAAGATGTGCCCATCCAAACCTCTATTTCAAAAGGGTTCCAACGTATGACTTTGATTTTGGTTTCATATACTGATGGTTTATTTTTGATAGGTAATGAGCCTCTGATGATCAAAGTAAGAGGGAGATGGCTCCTGAAGCTCGAAATAATGAACATGACATGATGAATCGACTTCTGAAATTGGGAAAATAAAATCTATATTGCGAAGTTATTAAAGGATTGTTGGAAAATGGAAATGCAAACCCTTGGATACTCTGATTGAATTTCAAGAAGTTATGAAAAGGTATTGTTGAACCTGACACAACAACCGACAGTTAATTGAAGCATTGATGTTTCGTTTGAACACTCGTCTGCATATGTTGAGCATAGAACTTTAGTGAATTCATGATTGAGCTGCTTCATACGCATTGAGTTGCCACTGAACACCCTTCAATATATTTGCATGGGATGAACAATTTTTGATCTGAGATATTCTTCCTGTGATATGTGATTGTATGGATATACTAATGATGATTGGGATCGTTATTGTCGAACACAATCGGATGCTACCTTAGTAGGAGATCTGTCATGATGTTTTAGATAAGAAGCTTGCAACGTTAAGTACGACTGAGGTTGAGTATGATGTGGCTAACATGACCAATTGTGATGCAAGATAAAAGGGCCCCTTAGAAAGTTGTTTGGGCAAGCTTTGAATATGATAGGATACATTACGATAATAATGAGTGGATTCGATTGGCAGAGAATCCCACATATATATAGTTGGGCTTGAGATACCTTCATATATTGAGACAATGTTGTTGTACAAAACAAGCTTAGGCTTATGGTTGGCACCTCCATGAGAGGGAGGATGACGATGGTATCATTTTTATGATATGTATATTTTGTTCTAATATGATATTTGATTTGATGTCCTATAGGAACAAGAGACAATTGTTATTGACACAAATGACTATCAGATATGAGCACGATGATATGTTGTTGATCTAGTGTTTTGAATATAATTCATATATAAATAATAAATATAAATATAATAATAATAATTAATAATTAACTAACTAATGGTTAGTTAGTTTATTATGAAGAGGCATGTCTTAGAGACATGAACATTCATGAAAGGGCACCTGCCTAGGGTATATAAGCAGGTCCTCATTCTCATTTGTAATCATCTCATGAGTCATATCTTACATCAATTCAATATACAGTTACATGTCTTACAATGGACATATATGTCTTTGAAGTATTTTAAAGATTTCTGTTGCATATACGACTTTTGGTCATTGCATTCGTATTAGGGCCATGTTGGTGATCCCGGCCTTTGGCCATCAACTTGTTGTCGCAACTAAAACATTTCACTACAGGGATTAGAGTTTCTCCATTTTCGGCCAGGCCCTTTGCCACTTAAAAAAAAGAGTTAAAAAAAAGAATTGGAAAAATTATAAAGAAAATAAGTTTTAAAAAATATTTAATATAAAATAATAATAATTTAAGGCCTTTGACCATTGAATTTATGATTCTCTAGTAAAAAAAAAAAGTCTAATGTAAATTTTTGAAGGGAGAACATATATATTATAAAAGGTTCCTACATTATTGATAAAAGGTGCATATAAAGTCAAAAGGGGACTTTCCAATATATTTTAAAAACTATATGTAGGAGAAGGAAGAGTAGATAAAACTATCTTGATTCTCATTAAGTGGTTTAGCTTAGGGTTTTAGCAACCCATGGTAATTGCCCATGATATTTTCAAGTTAAAAGAAGAACAAAAGGAATACAAATCTTTTTATGTGAATAGTAAGTTTTACTTTTTATGTGGAGAAAATTAATCGAGTCAAAGGCATAGAAGTGGACATATATTTTATATTATACCCCAAAGAGGCCGATAGTCACATTTCATTAGGGTTTTAATTTTCAATATGAAGTTTATATTATTTATTTATATATATTAAAAAAAAATCAAAAATAAAAGTAAAAGAAAAAAAAGAAAGTTAAAAAATTATAAAGAATGAAGAAGTGAGTTTAAGAAAATTAATATATATATATAATATAATATATATATATATGTATATATTATAGATAGATATAGCAGATAATAGGGAAATTATATTTTTAGAATCCATAAAGGTGTTCAAATTCACTAAAAAATGGTGTTATCATTAAACCCTAAGCTCATCGACAAACACAAAAGAAGTCCATTTTTGAAGGGAAAAACAAATGGAGTCTAATTTGAAGATGAACAAGTAAACTATGGATTTCATACATAAACTCTAAATTTTGGACTAGATGTCCATTTTGTCGAATAGAAGATCTATTAATGTCAATTTTTAAAAGTCACACAATACTTTGTCCAAAATGTCGAAGGTTGTTTACTTTGGAAGAATATCAAGGTAATACCTAGTCGCAAATAAATAGATTAAAGGAAGAAATCACAAAACTTTAACAAAAGAACGAAGCATCAGAAAAGAAATATAAAGATTTCGAAGATCGGTTTCATGAAAAATCAACAGAAAGCAACGGAGAAATTTGGAAGCTAAGGGACCATAATGAGAAATTACTTTCATAGATAAAAAAGTCCAAGGTTAAGAAACAGAGATTAAAATAAGAAAAGGAAAGATCTGATAAGGAACTAAAGGAGAAACTATCAGAAAAAGAAAAAGAAAATTTGTGCGTAAAAACCCTAAATTATTAGAGAAAATAAAAAATTTAAAAGATGAAGAGAGATACCAAGTACAAAGTCAATGATTCAGAAAATGGTGAACTTTCACGTCTAAGGAATTATAACCAAGCCTTATGCAAATAAAGAAGCTTAAAAGTGACAAGAAATCACTAAATGATAAGTTAGAACAACTTCAAGAAGTAGTGTCAAAGTCTCTAGTGGTTTCAGTCCAAGTTGAAGATAAAGAAACAAATACCGATTCAGTCAAAATCGTAACTCAAGAAGAGGATAGACCTACTGAAGTGAAGACACATGCAGAAGTTGCAGTTCAAACGATGGACATTCCAAATGATGATTCAGTGGCCAACTCAACAACAACAACGCCTGAAGGAAATCAGGAAACAACCACTAACATGATAAGGGAAAGTCCAACCAGAAGAACTAGTTATCGACATCTAAATCACAAGAGCAGACTTTCCAATCAATCTATGTACCAATATCACTCGCAAAATAAACACCAAATTTATGTTCCCAAGAACACTAAAGTTTGCAAAATCCGGTTCTACGATAACTATTCATCACAAATTTCCAGAGATCAAAAAATTCCACAAAAAATTAATCTAGGGTGGTTTGATCCATTCTTAGTACAACAATTTTGTCTATGAGAGCATCATATCATCTTGTATCAATAAAGATGAAAGTTCAGAGACGAGAACATATTCTCAGTAAGGTTTGAGGAAAAAGCTTTTTGAAGAGAGAGGCAGTGTTATGAATATAATTCATATAAAAATAATAAATATTAATATAAATATAATAGCAATAAATAATAATTAATTAACTAATGGTTAGTTAGTTAGTAATGAAGAAGCATGTCTCAGAGACATGACCATTCATGAAAGGGCACCTGTTTAGGGTATATAAGCAGGCCCGCATTCCCATTTGTAATCACCTCATATATTACATCAATTCAATATACAGTTACATGTCATACAATGAACATTTATGTCTTTGAAGTGTTTTAAAGATTTCTGCTGCATATACGACTTTTGGTCGTTACATAGAGAGCATCGTTGATTGAGAACACTGAGCCAACTCTTCCCCCCTTTCTGAGCTCCCAGGGTGAGGAATTGAGATAAAGGGCTCCTAGGGTTGAGGGATCTTTGGACAATAGGGTATACCCCTATTTGTAACACATAGGGTTGGAGTAGTATCTCCCTATCTTGTTCTTTGTAGAGTATATCCCAGTTGGCATCATACCCACAAGCTAGGCTTGTTGGGATTACCGCTCCCCGTTTGGCCAATGGGTTGAGAGTGTACTTGGGGTTGTACAACCCATGATGATTATGATATAGGTGTTCTAACACATGACTATTAAGAGTCATTGTTGGGAAGATCGGTAGGCAATAGGATGTGTTGAGTAGTAGCTCCCCTATATCACCTATTGCTCAATATGGGGTCGTGGATGTTTAACTCCCCCATGAGATTCTAGGTTGAGATATGTTGCCCAATGTGCTTCCAGGTTGAGATGTGCTCCCTTATGATATGCTCTCCGATGATGATATGGGTCTTAGATTTAGCTCCCCACTAATGTTTCTTGGGTAGTAGCATTGGGCTCCTTGCTTGCAGAGATTTCAGGTGGTAGCAGTGGTTCCCCGATGGATAGAGGGTGGTAGATTGAGCTCCCCTCTAATGTTAAATTCTTCTTCTTTTAGATTCGACAGTGTTCAACATATGAGCAGAGACAATCAAGAGATAAGCAGGAATAAGCAAGAGATGAATCGAGATGAATAGTGACGATATGTGATGATGAGATACTCGTGATTGGATATGATTTGATGACATAATACATGAGGCATGATGCAGGTGGAATTATCCCTAGTTGAGAGGAAGTGTTAAAATATGCAACTGCGGTCAAATTCCACTTTGGACAACTCATTTGATAGAGATAATGATTGCATTAAATTCCTGTTTTCGAGAGGACCAAAATTGACCTGAAGATCACTCAAATCGGGTAAGGGAAAGTGTACTTATGAAGAAAAGCCCACATATGCATATTTGATAAGGTCAAGTTTCAACCCTAAAGCAAATTGGACACCCTTGGAAGGCTATGTTGACCACTACGTGTCAACGACCCATAGTAGTACACCCCCTTTTTCTCAAAAGGGATAGCACTTGATCAACGTGTTCCTGCCATCCAGTTATCATCATCAGCTTGAGGATCATCTTATAATGTACATTGTAAACCCAGTCTGCATGTGTATAATGTAAATAATCTCATCAGATCCGTGTCGTGTATGTAATTACCTAGGTAAACCTAGTTTTCTAGTAACGATCTACATTCTGGGAGGTTTTTTGTCTCACCGATCGATTCTCAGATGGTCGGCAGAGTTTTCGTTCAACCTACCTCGTTGACCACAATGTTCAGCGGTTGACCGCAGACAGTGACAATTCATTACAGGTTTCAAAATCAAGGTTTTGAGTATAAGCATGATTGGGTTCATCTCATAGATATTGTTTAGTTGATTTTTGTTGATAGTTGTATGGATAAAGATATGGATTATTATACTCTTGCTTACTGAATCATTCAGTGGTGATCTAATAAGAAGAATTTGAAAGGGTTTTCCCCATAGTGGGTTTTGCCTTAGTCTCCAACCAATCTTGGTCTCTCTATGTGTGAATGATTTTCTTCTATTGTTCCTTTATGTTCCGTGCATTAATGGTGGATATTGTTCTTTCTATATAGTTTCATATGTTGGTAAATAATCATGTAAATCTAAATGATATTATAATGTTATGGGGTGAATTTAATTTGATAATGAAGAAATGCAATTATCAAAGCAAAGAACAATATAGCCCTAAGAAAAATTAACAATCAGGTGGTTTCAACCCCTAAAGGGGTGGCATGTCCATAGTACATCCTTTAAGAGGTAGGTGGCAAGTGATATAATAATGGAATGGAGTGGGGATAAGGGGAATCATCCAGACCATATGTCAAGGTGCATGGGTAGCTATAATAAGGGAGGCCTACACCTAGGTATATGAGTGTAGGAGGGAGAAAATCGTGGTACGAGTTACTTCGCCTTTTGTTTTTCCACCTTTCTTCATATGCCTTTTGTTTTTTATTGATTTTTCTTCATAACTACTCGGGGCTCCAAGGGATGGAGAGCATGATGTGTAACATGTAGCATTGGATACCCCCTTAAGGTGAGGCAGTGCATCGCCCACCAGGGGTTGGGACAATCGTGGGTTCCTAATGATGGAGTGGGCTCATCTGGGGCCCATAGGAACCAAGGTGATGGCCATAGATAAGGGGTAGAGCTTATGATTGGCTTTTGCCCATGTTGTCACTCAGATTGTACAAGCACCACGACAACAACTCAGGGTAGGGGTTGTCATTTTGATCCCCACCCACTCTGTTCTCGCTGTCTCAACAACAAGCTAAGGGGAGTAGTCCCATTGGAAATAAGATGATGCAAGATGAGTTGGGAACCAAATTGTCTAGGAGACACAATTGAGTGGCCTAGCTACTTAGTTACATTTAGCAAGATTCAATGATTAGATTCGATTCAAGTATGAGTCCAGTGCCTTATGGAGTCAAACTCTTGCTTATTACGAATTAAGAGCAAGAAACCAAATGGACAACCACTGCTTATATGGTTAACTAACCTATATGCTATGCAAATTCTAAGACCTAGGTGTGCTGCAAGGCTCTTGGCTAATTTTAAATTAGATGCCTATTCTAAATGGAACTTCCCTCTTAACTGTTTTGAGACTAGTCTTTCGGGTAGGTTGTGGGATGGAAACCAACGGGAAGCAGCAGAGGCTTGATTAACGATAACTCCCCTTGTGTTCCAACCACCTAGTGCCTCTGGTGTTGCAGAGACTGTGGCTCTGACGACTTTAAGGTCACTGTGTTAACCGCTAAAAAGGTGTTGAATCCCTCAAGTTAGATGAGAATGTCATGTCCCTTCTCAAACACATTTGTAACAGGGTGTTTCCACACATTTTTGCACAAGTTTGGTTAAGGGAAAGAACCCAACATTTTCAACTTATCGACTTAGGAGGAAATTCAATTTAATTTGGTTGCTAGTGCAAGGTGGGGGCCACCCACGTGGGAATTCGAACTAGGCCATTCGAATGGTTTGGAGGGAATTCAAAGTGCTGGATGGAGGGGCCCACATGAGGCAAGAAGGCCCACAAAGATATAAGGATAAGAGAACTCTCATTTGGATTCATTCTTACACCTTGCAATCAAAATTACTTAATTGTTTGCTCTACTATTTAGCTAAGTCAACTGGTTGTTTAGCCACGAATCTCTCAAGCGGGAGATTCAACCTATACTTTGGAGGACCATCTGTGCCCGCCCTAGAGAGGCAGTCCCATAAGTATTTCAGGAGTTGTGAGAGT
Source organism: Pinus taeda (assembly GCA_000404065.3). Taxonomy (NCBI): domain Eukaryota; kingdom Viridiplantae; phylum Streptophyta; class Pinopsida; order Pinales; family Pinaceae; genus Pinus; species Pinus taeda. The sequence continues at coordinate 23,991 of APFE030435523.1, read as the reverse complement.
GTATACAACACTACCATTCAACCACAACAGGGAGTGTGTATTTCTGGCTAGTTGGAGAATACGCAGGGGGAGTTTGGAGCTATCAGTGATCAAGCATTTTCCGAGAGAGTTAGAGGATTGGGAGAGCAACAAAGGGTCAGCCTTTCTTGTGAGTTTTGGAGCCAACAGAGCCAGGATCCCAGCAGTTTGATTTACAGTTACCCGCGGCTTGTGCAAAGAGCCACCACTAGGCTCACGTGGGAGTTGGAGGAAAGAATTGTAGAGTTGGAGTTGGCCGGAGAAGTAGGAGATCACTTGGATGGCCATTTGAGGAGCATTGCTGGAGTTGGGAGAGCAGAGATTGACAGGATAAGTCACAACGACAGAATTTGAAATTGGAGGAGAGCCAAGCTGTAAAAAGTCAATTTTTGAAGGTTGGAACTAAGCGAAACCCTTTCTGAGCTATTTTGTGTTTTGGTCAAGGATCACACTCGTGATTTTATAGAATTTTCTGGGGAGATTTAAGGGGTCAAACAGGGGTCCCAACTCAGCCAACAACTAGAGGAGCTAAGGGGAATTTGCGCCAAAATTCTGAGGTCAACATTTGGCTATTTCCTTTGTGAGTTTTTCTGGGTTTAGGCCAAGGAGCAAGGAGTTGAAATCTCATAATTTTCTGAGCACGGGAAGTAGTGATTCCAACCCTTCAAAGTCAGTAGACAGAGTAGTTTTCTGGGCAACGCAATTCAGTTTGGTTGAGTAATTGTAGCAGCTTTCAGTTCAACATTTTCTCACCTGGATTTTGTCAAGCTTGTCCATTGAGACAATCCCAAGTGCACCATTCTATTTTACTATTGTATTTTGCTCCTAGAGAAGTGATAAAATAGCTTAGTAGTTCTCTATTTCCAGTGTTTCCATGGGTGCTTAATGTATATTTCATTTTTCTGATTGCTGGATTGTTTGCATGTTTTGTATATCACTTACATTCCATGACATACAATAGGATCATTACAGTGGTATCAGTGCCATGATCTTGGCCAACTGTGGGGTAGCTATCTAGATCATGGAAGATTTGAGTATGTATGCACAATGACGGGTTAAACCATAGACAACTTATGGCTTAAAGAAGATTTAGTATGCAAGAATTCTGGGGTGGAATCCATTGGAATGGTGAGAGATTGTCTCAGTTGAGGAAGGTGTTAGACCAAATCCATTCTCATCCTTACAGCGGAGACATTAGTGGTGCACAGGCTGTGGGGTGCAACCATCTACATTGTGTGCGGAAAGTCGACAGAAAAAGGGCATCAGATCTCTTCGAAAGGAGCAGACAGGACAAGGAAAATTAGAGGGTGAGAACAGGGGGCGCTTTTTGCTGGTGGAGACCTGGCTTTAGAAAGAGCCTAAGGAGGAGGTTTTTTTGGGCACACTAGAGCGTAAGGAGCATGTCAATGTGTCCAATGTGACGCAGGAGTCACCCTTGTTGGAGATTCCTTTGATAGCTCTGGCTAACGCGTTGGGGAGAGAGTAGAGCACACACCCACAAGGCCTTCCATTGACAAGGTGCCAAGGGACACGAAGGTGTCCACCATTGAGGAGGTACCATCCATTGTTGAGGCATCCATTGATGAGGTATCGGGGTTGTGACTAAGTACTCAGGTGATAGTAGCGCACCACAGGTGATGAGGTGCTAAGAGACATCTCCACCGTTGATGAGGAGCCGATAGGTACAAAGGCATGTAGATCTATGCCAGAGTTACAAGACAACAGTCACTTGCAGTTGATTGGCGAGCATGTCTTGCGTGTTGGATTGTCTATGGAGGAGCAATTGGAGGCTCATGTTGAGTCCATGATGGAGGAGGATGTGCAACAATCCTTCGGGCTAGCCATTGATGAGGGGCAACATAGAGACCGCATGTTGGGATTTCAACGCAGTTCGTTTCAGATGCACATTGACGAGATCTACAATGTTATTAGCCCACCCTTATGCATTGGATTAAGGGAGGCATCGTTGTCTAAACATACCCTAGGGGATGGTCAGGTTAGCAGGACTAAGTGACATCAGCTGAGTATGACACTACATCAGCTTGGAGGGCTTGTTTCTTCCACAGGGGATTATACATTTGATCCCTCCTTTGGGATTGGGTGGCGAGAGGTACTAAGCTAGTACTCGATGGAGCAGGCTAGGCAGTTGGATACATCCATGGCCACATTTCAACAGAGGCCATGGATAACCATAGGGACTTGAGAGCCAAACTGTTGTTGGGATCTAGGTGGCATTTCCCATCACATCATAGAGTCGTTAAGTGACAGTAGTCGTTGTGTGATGGATCCGACATTTGGGCACACACACATTTTCAGATCTCCATCAAAGCCCGGGACAACACTAGTGACAAGGTGGTTTGACAAGGGAGCAAGCCAATTTCATGAGTTGCCTTGGCATATTGATTATGCATGGAGTCATAGGGTGATTAGCCTACTATGGCAGGAGCTGGTAGGAGGAGGTGGCATCGATAGACCACCAAACATGGCATTACATGGAGACGGTGCTCTCTCATTGGTATATTGGACATTGGAGCTACTGAGAATATGCACAATAGTGCCATTCCCATTGGCATGTGAGGAGTCAGATTGCTTAGGTCTTTCAGGGCAGATGGGGAGGTGTAGCCCACATCATGGAGGGATTACTAGCAAATTGATGGTTGTGTTGGCACATGTAGGATGGCATATGATACAGGGTGGTACGACAGTAGGTAGTGGTACCCAGTGGTGCACAAGGATATGCCGCAGATTCCAGTCTTGTGTGGAGGGATGCGACCTGATGCATACAAACCCAATTTTGGAACCTAGCATCCATTGTTGTATAGAGGTATGCAATGATGAGAAATGTTTTGCAGAGGAGCGTGGAGATGCGTGGTGTTAAAATTTGGGTACCAGAGGACAAGTGGTTCCCTAAGGCTTTGATCTTTGGCTAAGGGAAAAGTGTCCAAATTTATTTTTTACTTTTCTCCTAAAGTGATTTTATAAGCGGTAAAGTCAATTTAATTTAAAAGTGACTTTATAAGTGGTAAAGTTACATTCTAATTTAAAAGTGACTTTATAAGTGGTAAAGTTACATTCTACTTTAAAGGTGACTTTATTAAAGTGAATGAAGAATTAGAAAGTGAAAAAGTGACTGTGGAAATAAAAGGCTAAGTGGGTCTTTATTTAAGTGGGTGAGTTAATAGAAAGTGAGAATTAAATGCACATTTATTCTCATCCGTAGATCTAAATGAATCTCAGCCATTGGATCTTAGGGTAACCCAAAAGGTCATTTAGAGAATAAAAGGAGAAGAGAACAAGAAAATATCAATTCATTCTTTCATGAGCATTTGAGAGAAAGAGAAGAGAGAGCAAGGAGAAAATTTCTGAGCAGTGAGAAAGTGAAGGAGAGCAGCAAGAAGACCTTTCAACAAATCTGGGTAGTAGCATTTATTGGCACGCATCCCAAGGAAAAACTGTACAGCAGGAGAAAGGCACAGAAATTGAGGAAGAGGGATAGCAAGTTTTGGGCACATTTTTCAAGTCTGGTCATACAACATTTAACGTTGTTTTATTGCTATAAAAAAATGCTGTTTTGGCTATTTGTTGATTGGCATGATTTTCGAGGTGGAGTTCAAGCACGAAAATTGAGATAAGTTGTAATTTGTGGTTGCTGGAATTTTTACTTTGTATTTCAGTTTCTCTGTAAAATCATTTTCAGAAATAAAGAAAAGCTCTCAAATTGGTTTTCCCCAAGAGTTGTAGGGGGTTTTTCCAAATCACATTGACCAAAAATCATTGTGTTATTTTCTGTCACTGGGTCATAATTTTGTTGTGTTTTATTTCTACAATTTCAGCAGTTGTGAAATCTCTAAATTTGTGTTTTCAGAAAAATATTATCATTTCCAGATTTTAGAATTTTTGTCATGCTTGGATTTAAAACTCAATGCATGGAGTGATAAGGAAAGCTAATAACCGGAGTGGGGGTTGAAATTTCTTCATGGTATCAAAGCTTGGTTGGATGAAAAGTGCAGTTTGGGACAGCAAAGTGAAAATTACAGCAAGCTGATTTTTACACAGAAAACAGAAACCTTTACCACAGATTTGAAATTTCAATTTGGTAGGACAGTGAAACATGTCTTTGGGTTTGAGAGTTGAAGATAGGTTGGATGGGCAGAACAAATACAGTGCGTGGAAGGAGAGAACCCAGAGCATCTTTGAGGAAGCAGAAGTCTGGAGCATTATGGTAAGTACCACACAGAACCCAGTAGTAGTACCGGTTGACCCTGTACAGTTGGCAGAGTTTAATGAAAAGAATGCTAAGGAAAAAAGATTGATTCTGGAAGGAATCAAAGACCATGTCACATGAGAGGGAAGACTTATGCACATGAGATGTGGACAACCTTGACCAGTCTTTACCAAAACTCAAATGAAAACAGAAAAATGGTCCTAAAGGAGAAACTGAAGCCCATTAAAATGGCTAAGACTGACAATGCTACAACATACCTCACAAAGATCACTTCAGTGAGAGATGAGTTGGCAGTCGTAGGTGAGATCATTGCACCCACTGAGTTGGTGAGAATTGCCTTGAATGGTCTTCCCAAGACTTGGGAGAGTTTTGTGGATGGCATTGTTGCACAGGAAAACCTTCCCGATTGGGAGAGGTTGTGGGATGATTGCATTTAGAATGAGATCAGAAAAAACCATCTTGGGGCAACCAAATAGGTGGAGGAGGATGACAATGTGGCATTGTTAGCAAGAGGCAAGAAGGGCAGAGCAAAGAAGCAATCTTCCAACAGTGAAGGCAAAAGCAAAGGTAAAGGCAAGCAGCAGAACAAGGAGAAGGACTATTCCAAAGTCAAATGTTGGAATTGTCAAAAGTTGGGACATTATGTTGTTGTGTGTCCGGAGAAGAAGAACAAGAAAGGGAAAGACAAACCCATGGCAGCTTCTGCAGAGATAGAGAGCTTCTCAGAGAGATTTGATCGGGAGTTTGGGTTCATAGCTTGTGAGGCCACTAGTGCAGGTTCACCTACCATACAGGTTCAAAGGGAGTGTGCATTCCCCGCTACTAGCAAAGCATCTTCTAGCATTTGGTATGTTGACAATGGCACTTCTTGCCACATGGCAGGAGTCAGAGAGTACTTCTCAGAGCTTTTAGAGGGTGATACTGATATGGAGGTAGTACTTGATGATGACAACATTGTTAGAGCAGTCGGTGTGGGGACATTGACATTTGATAGGGGACCCAAACCTCCCTTGAAAGTGTCAGATGTTCTATATGTGCCTGGAATGAAGAAGAACCTGATATCCGTCTCAGCATTTGAGGATAGAGGGTATGATGTGTTGTTGAGGAGAGGGCAGGTGCTTATATATCCTAGGGTCTCCAGCTTCTTTAGCTAGAGAGATTGGTGTGCACCATGCCAAGGCATACAAGTTCTCATTCCAGCCCCTGATGGCATTGAGTAGCAGCACCTGAGACAGGACCGACAACAGATCTAGCAGTTCAGAGTTGTGTGAGATTTGGCACTGCAGGATGGGGCACATGTATCATGGGCCCTTGAGTACATTGCGGGAGATCACTACTAGTGTGCCAAATTTCAGTTCTGATCACCTTGATGTATGCAGAGGATGTGCTATGGGGATGTTTTCTAGATCCCCTTTTCCCAGCAGTGACAACAGAGCGACCGGGATCTTGACTTGATACATACCGATGTGAGTGGTCGAATGTCTCATGTATCATTGAGTGGCTATGAGTACTATGTTTTATTGATTGATGACCACTCCAAGAAGCCTTGGATTTATTTCTTGAAGACCAAGAGTGAGGTCTTCAAGCGGTTTCAAGAGTTCAAAGCTCTTGTGGAGACCCAGACAGGTAGGAAGATCAAGGTCCTCAGGTCGGACAATGGAGGGGAGGATACCCTTGGTGAGTTTGTTGATTTTTGTGCTGAGGCAGGCATTAGGAGGGAGTTCACAGTTCCTTACTATCCGTAGCAGAATGGGGTTGCAGAGAGCAAGAACAAATCCATTGCAGGGGCTACCAAGTCATGCTTCATGATCAGGGGTTACCTTTATTTTTGTGGGAAGAGGCCTGCAACACTGTTGTGTACTTGCAGAACAGGAGTCCACATCGTGCCTTGGGGAATGTGACTCCGGAGGAGGCTTTTTCTAGGAAGAAGCCTGATGTTGGGCACTTTCGTATCTTTGGGTGCCTTACATATTCCTATGTCCCCAAGGAGAACAGGACCAAGCTAGAGCCCACTGTAGACAAGGGCATCTTTGTGGTTTATATCGAGACCTCGAAAGCTTATCAGATTTATATTTCTGTGTAGAGGAAAGTGGTTGTCAAGCAGGATGTGAAGTTCGAGGAGGAGAGAGCTTTCAGGAGGTCACGAGAGTTAGAGTATCTAGAGTCACCAGACCCTTAGGAGTAGTTGAGTTAGTCACAGGGATCTAATGGTCAAGGATCAGGAGGTACGTCGATTACAGTGTCAAGTCCATCAGTGAGTAGTGGCTCTTAGAGTCAAGTGGGTGGTTCTTCGAGCAGCATGCAGGGCAGTACGCAGAGCAGTTCACAAGGTAGTTCACTAATGTATAGTTCGCACGGTACTTCAACATCTATAGGCACAGATTCAGGCATGAGGTCAGTTGACAGGCCTTCAGGAGTTCAGGCTTCTGATGATGATGAGGATTCTTTCACTCTGGTGGGAGAAGTATGCTTAGGGAAGAGGAAGTCCATGTAGGGCAATCCGCAGAGCAATTCACAGGGTAGTCCACTAATGGATAGTTCGCACAGTACTTCAGCATCTACAGGCACAAATTCAGGCATGAGGTCAGTTAACAAGCCTTCAGGAGTTCAGGCTTCTGATGATGATGAGGATTCTTTCACTCCGGTGGGAGAAGTATGCTCAGGGAAGAGGAAGCCCAAGTGGTTTCAAGCTACCTTGCGCGAGGCCACATCAGTTGCTGGGCCAAAGAGACAGGTTAGAAATAGTAAACCACATGAGTGGTTTTGTAGTTACACGGCATTGGTAACAAGCATTGTTGACTCCGAGCCTTCTAGTTATGAGGAGGCAGCCAACCAGCAGGTCTGGAGAGAGGCCATGATGGAGTATTCTTCTATTATGAAGAACGATGTTTGGGAGGTAGTTCCGAGGCCTGAAGGTAAATCAGTTGTTACTTCCAGATGGCTCTACAAGATAAAACATGCTGCAGATGGCAGCATCGAGAAGCTCAAGGCTCGATTTGTGGTAAGAGGGTTCTCACAAGTAGAGGGAGTTGACTATGAGGAGACCTTCGCTCCAGTAGCTCGGTATACATCTATTCGCTCCACTATATCGATTGCAATAAAGATGGGTTGGAATATCCACCAAATAGATGTGAAGACCGCATTTCTCAATGGCTTCATTCAGGAGGAGGTTTATATTGAGCAGTCGCAGGGCTTTGAGGTGCATGGGAAGGAGTCCCATGTTTGCAAATTGAAAAAGGCGCTCTATGGCCTAAAGCAAGCTCCTAGAGCTTGGTACTCGAGGATTGATACATACTTGCAGCGGTTGGGTTTCACAAAGAGTGAGGCTAATCCGAACCTATACTTCATTGTGGTCGGTGAGGAGCCTTCATTTTGGTGTTGTATGTTGATGACTTGATCATCACTGGTGCAGAGAGACTCATTGAGGGCTACAAGAGAGATCTTGCTTCAGAGTTTGAGATGAAGGATATCGGCTTGATGCATTATTTTCTGGGATTGGAGGTGTGGCAAGAGGAGGGGCATTTCTTCCTAGGACAAGGGAAGTACATTGTGGATATTCTTAGCAGATTTCACATGGAGGACTGCAAACCCATGTCTACACTTATGATCACTAACTGGAAGAAGCTTCATGCTTCTGATTCCGAGTTGGTGAATCCTACTCTATACTGACAGTTGATTGGTTGTTTGATGTATTTGGTCAACACTTGACCACATATATGTTTTGCAGTTAACACTATGAGTCAGTTCATGTGTGAGCCTAGGAGAGTACATTGGGTAGTTGCAAAACACATTCTTCGTTACTTGCAGGGAACTATGGATTTTGGTCTGGATTATAAACAAGGTGATGGAGTGAGATTGGCAGGGTACACAGATTCAGATTGGGCAGGTTGTGCTTCAGATAGGAAGAGTACTTCCAGGTGTTGTTTTGCGTTGGGTTCGGCAGTTGTGTCGTGGATCAGTGGGAAACAACAGTCAGTTGCATTGAGTTTTGCTGAGGCAGAGTATATGGCTGCTAGTTTGGCTAGTTGTGAGGCCATATGGCTTCACAAGATGTTGTTTGGTGTATTTGGTCAGGCATTGAGACCTTCAGTAATTTACTGTGATAATCAGAGTTGCATAAAACTCACAGAGAATCCAATTTTTCATGACAAGTCAAAACATATTGAGATCAAGTATCACTTCATTAGAGACTATGTCCGAAAGGGAGCTGTCAAGTTTGAGTACATTTCTACAAATGAGCAGGTAGTGGACATTTTCACCAAAGCCTTACCACGGGACAAGCATGTATACTTTACAGACAAGATGGGAGTGGTGAGGAACACTTTCCTCGGTAAGAGGGAGTGTTAAAATTTGGGTACCAGAGGACAAGTGGTTCCCTAAGGCTTTGATTTTTGGCCTAGGGAAAAGTGTCCAAATTTATTTTTTACTTTTCTCCTAAAGTGACTTTATAAGTGGTAAAGTCATAATTTAAAGTGACTTTATAAGTGGTAAAGTTACATTCTAATTTAAAAGTGACTTTATAAGTGGGTTAGTTACCATTCTACTTTAAAAGTGACTTTTTTAAAGTGAATGAAGAATTAGGAAGTGGCAGTCCATATGGATTAAAGGCTAGTTGGTTTTTTAAGTGGGTGAGTTTAAAAAATAGGGAAGTGAGAATTAAAGCACATTTATTCTCATCCCTAGATCTAAATGAATCTCAACCATTAGATCTTAGGGTAACCCAAAAGGTCATTTAGAGAATAAAAGGAGAAGAGAAGAGGAAAAGATCAATTCATTCTTTCATGAGCATTTGAGAGAAAGAGAAGAGAGAGCAAGGAGAAAAACCTTTAGCAGTGAGGAAGTGAAGGAGAGTAGCAAGAAGACATTTTAGCAAATCTAGGCAGCAACATTTATTGGCACGCATCCCAAGGAAAAATCGTACAACAAGAGAAAGGCATAGAAATCGAGGAAGAGGGACAACAAGTTCTGGGCACATTATTCGAGGCTAGCCGTACAACATTTAATGTTGTTTTATTGCTATAAAAAATTCTGTTTTGGCTATTTGTTGATTGGCACGATTTTCAAGGTGGAGTTCAAGCACAAAAATCGAGATAAGTTGTAATTTGTGGTTGCTGGAATTTTTAGTGTGTATTTCAGTTTCTCTATAAAATCATTTTCAGAAATAAAGTAGAGTTCTCAAACTGGTTTTCCCCAAGAGTTGTAGGGGGTTTTTCTAGGGTCACATTGACCAAAAATCACTTTGTTATTTTCTGTGTGTGGCTGTCATAATTTCGTTGTGTTTTATTTCTGCAATTTCAATAGTTGTGAAATCTCTAAATTTGCGTTTTCAGAAAAATATTATCATTTCCAGATTTTAGAATTTTTATCATGCTTGGATTTAAAACTAAATGCATGGAGTGATAAGGAACACTGATAATCGGAGTGGGGGTTCAAATTTCTTCATATGGTTGTTTGATGTAGCATGTTGGTTTGCATTGAGCGACTCACTTCACATCGAGTACACATGGGAGAGCCAGACACAGTGACATAGGAAGGATACGAGACAGTACAAGATGGTACAACAGTAACACAGGGTATCCATTAGTGTACAGGGATAGGCTGCAGGGTACAGTGCCAGGTCAAGGACTACAAGGATACTCGGTGGTGTGCAGGGGCATATGGTGTTGCATAGCAAGGTCTTGGAGGGTTTCCTCCAAGGAGACTTATGGAGGGAGACACTAGGCATGCCTTTGGGTGTACTTCACCCAGGATCGACAAGGACGCAGATGAGCGATACTCGATGGTATCCATGGGGAATCACATGACTATCCCTCTTATACATCCCTTACAAGTACAGACGACTTGATTATTGTCCTTTGACACTCTGGGCGTGAGTAGCTGGGGACAGGGAGCTCACCCAAGATATTGGGATGACACTCAACACACTAGGGGAGAGACTTCTTAGTGGTGGCATTGGGTCGGTGCACGAGTTGACAACCACAGGTTGGGGGATGAGCTGATCATCTGCAGGGCTGGCATATCGTTCATCAGTGAGCCTACGCTTGGGGAGCAAGTCACGAGGGAGACATGTGTCACTTTCCACAGGGCATGTCAGGGCCATGCATGAGCAAAGGATACCGTGTATGACTGAGGTAGTTTCCCAATGTGTGTTCGGGGTTCCAGACCTTATATTGGCACATTATCGAGAGGGCGAATGGTAGATCCAAGTGAGATGGTTGGTCGGGATAGGAGGGATCCACATACCCTGAGTCGATTACGAGTATCATATACCCATCTTTTGGTTGCATTCAGTGTGTAGCTCTTTGGCACACATGGCTTCCAACGATCATCGGTGCTACACAGTGGTAGGCAGAGGGAAGATTAACATGCATCAGATTAGCCCACGATATATGGAGCCTATATAGTGATCACATGCAAGGACTAGAGACAAGGTCCAGAGGGATTCCAATCTTTAACAGGGCTATGTTGCAGCAGGTCTGGCTATGGGATGCAGGCATTCAGTTGATCGATAAATCAATATTGATGAGCGAAGTCATGGCAGAAGGTGATATAATTCACTCATGGGATGATTCATGGGGGTTCATAGAAGGTTTCATCATATGGGGAAGTAGAAATTCTCTGTTGTTGCACAAGTTCAGAGTTAGATTTGGATGGGTAGGCCTTGGTGCCATGGAGATGCCTAGGCAGGATGTGTCTCGCCTCTTTCATTACTCCACCATCGAGTTCCAGGAGAGGAGGATATTGACTACGCACGATGGGGAGTATGACATTGTCAGAGTAGCGCAGCGTCAGCATGGTGGCACCACTCTGGGACTAGCCGGGACTGGGGCATCACAACTCTTCACAGCTCAATAACCTTTAGGGATGTGTCAGCTACTGCAGGGGACGATCATATAGATCTTCCATTGGGCTTTAGCGAGCACTGATGGAGTAGGGGACTTCTAGTACTTTCACGGGGCAGGATAGTGAATGGAGTGAGGGGAGCTTCATGTTGGACATGATTGCTTGGGATCCTGGTATTGAAGGATTCTTTTATATCAAGACAGTGCAGAGGTCAGGCACAATGCAGTGGCAAATTTGGGACCCTGTCACATTTGCAGTGACAGTGGGGAGTGACAGTTAGAGAGGATGCTTGCTTAGGCATTGCTTGAGGATAGGCGATTTTCGGTGCATTAGAGGAGCTTGCCGGATGAAGATGCCACTTGAGAGGGTGAGCACATTTTGGAGCACCCAGCTTTGAGGTTGCTTGAGGGCAAGCAACATTTGGGAAGGGAGGACTGTCATGTTCCTTCTCAAGCACATTTGTAACAGGGCATTTCCACACATTTGTGCACAATTTTGGCTAAGGGAAAGAACCCAACATTTTCGACTTACGGACTTAGGAGGAAATTCGACTTAATTTGGTTGTTAGTGGAAGGTGGGGGCCACCCACGTGGGAATTCGAACTAGGCCATTCGAATGGTTCCAGGGAATTCAAAGTGTTGGATGGAGGGGCCCACATGAGGCAAGGAAGGCCCACAAATATAAAAAGAGGAGAGAGCTCTCATTTGGATTCATTCTTACACCTTGCAATCAAAATTACTTCACTGTTCGCTCTGTTGTTTAGCTGAGTCAACTAAATGTTTAGCCACAAATCTCTCAAGCAGGAGATTCAACCTCTACTTCAGAGGACCATCCGTGAACACCCTTAAGTATTTCAAGAGTTTCGAGAGGGTGTACGACACTACCATTCAACCACAACAGGGAGTGTATTTTTGGCTCGTTGGAGAATACGCAGGCGGAGTTTGGAGCTATTAGTGATCAAGCATTTGCCGAGAGAGTTATAGGATTGGAAGAGCAAAAAAGGGTCGGCCTTTCTTGTGAGTTTTAGAGCCAACAGAGCCAGGATCCCAACAGTTCAATTTACAGTTACCCGGGGCCTGCGCAAAGAGCCACCACTAGGCTCACGTGGGAGTTGGAGGAAGGAATTGTAGAGTTGGAGTTGGCCGAGAGAAGTAGGAGATCACTTGGAGGCCCATTTGAGGAGGATTGTTGGAGTTGGGAGAGCAGAGATTGACAGGATCAGCACATCAACAAAATTCAAAATTGGAGGAGGGCCAAGCTGTGAAAGGTCAATTTTTGAAGGTTGGAACCAAGGGAAACCCTTTCTGGGTTTTTTTGGGTTTTGGGCAAGGATCACACTCTTGATTGTATAGAATTTTCTGGGCAGATCTAAGGGGTCAAACAGGGGTCCCAACTCAGCTAGCAGCTAGAGGAGTTAAGGGGAATTTGGGCCAAAATTTCGAGGTCAACATTTGGCCAATTCCTTTGTGGGTTTTTCTAGGTTTAGGCCCAGGAGCGAGGAGCTAAAATCTCATAATTTTGTGAGCACGGGAAGTAGTGATTCCAGCCTTTCAAAGTCAGTAGACAGAGCAGTTTTCTGGGGCAAAGCAGTTCAGTTTGGCGTAGCAGTTGTAGCATCCTTCAATTCAGCATTTTCTCACCTGGTTTTTGTCAAGCTTGTCCATTGAGACAAGCCCAGGTGCATCATTCTATTTTACTATTGTATTTTGCTCTTGAAGAAATAATAAAATGGCTCAGTGGTTTTCTATTTCCAGTGTTTCCATGGGTGCTTAATGTATATTTCGTTTTTCTAATTGTTGGATTGTTTGCATGCTTTGTATATCATTTACATTCCATGATATACAATAGGATCATTACAGAGAAAGGGTGGCCTTAGAAGTCTATCAACCAAGCTTATGCTTGGAGGTAAATTATTAGTGTAAGCTAAGCCTAGAATGCTTATGCAATGAAATGGGTGAGTCTTGGATTAAGATTGTATAATTGTCTAATTACTTAAGTTATGATTAATCTTCAAGGGTACTTATCAAAAAATGAAAAAACGATCTTATTACCAAGAGTGTGCCAAATTATCAAGTGCCAATACCAAACACTACAAGGATAAACTTCTCTAATGATAGCAAGATTGCAATACTTAACCCACAATCACAATTTAAGATGACAATGAGTTTAAGATAGACGGATTAATGTGTTTAGCAATTATTCAATAATTTCTTTATCAATGCTTCAATTAGATGCTAAACACAAAGATGTCAATTAGATATTAATACTCAAATAACTTAAACCATCAATGATATTAGAAGATTTAAAGTTTAGATGTTTGAGTCATTTTAGTGCCAAGTTAACAAGATTTTGATCTAACACAAGACCAGTAAATGTTAGACTTCAATAGCATAAACCACAATGAGCCACTTGATAAAGAAAAACCACTTATAATGATGTATAGGACAGCAGTAAGTATGTCACTTCAAACTAAGAAATTATGAAGCATATAAAACTGAAATTGACCAATGACTTGCCTAATGACTTGCCAATTGATAAAACAACTTTGCCAATGTATAATGATGAACTTTTAGCCTTCTTAGGGTGTATTATTCAAAAAATATCAGATCTGATTATACTTTCTATGCAGAGATATCAATCACTATAAAATGGAGATTTATGACAAAAAATTTATGCCCAAGATACTTAGGTGTCATGGCAATACGCTAGACATCACATCAATCAATTTTATGTCCCTTAAAGTGTTCTTTTCAGATTATATCAGATCTGATCTATTTGATTATGCAGAGATATTCCAGCAAACAAATTATTAGATCTAAGCTAGATATTGAATGCCCAAGTAGCCAAAACACTAGCAAATTTTTACTATGAAATTATTAGTGTGTTTAGACTATTTAGAAGTGGTTTTTACTATTTAGGGCATTTAATCATGGATTTTACCACTGTTATGAATGATTCAGAGTAGAAAAACAATGACAAAGTAAGGGTTTAGAGAGCAAACCCTAGTGCCAAGGCATTGAAGCACACTTGCCCAAGTTGCCAAAAAAATTTCCAAAGTACTTGGCCCTTGAAAACACCAACTTTCAGCAAATTTCTCCCTACAAAACCCACCAATCTTCAATCCAAAAATTTTAGAGATGGATAGAAGGCAAATTAGGGCTAGGAAGAGGCTAGAAGTAAAGGGAAAAGGCCTAAATAGGCTTGTGGCTATGGTCAAGAGGCCTAATAGGCCTCATGACAAGCCTAAGAAGGTTGTCGGTTGGGTTAGGAAGGGCCTAAAGGCTGTAAAGGGCCTGCTGCCTAGGGTTTTGAGGCCCTAAGGCCTGTGACACCCTAAGGGAGGCCTCAAAAGAGGTTGTCACAAGTCTAAAGAGGTTGCAACCTTAGGAGGAGGGCACCAAGGGCATAGGAGGGGTCGAGGAGGAGGAAGGAAGAGGAGCAGAGGGATAAGGAGGCAAGGGAAGGAGGACCGAAGGGGAAGAGGAGGTAATAGAGGAGGACAGATGGTTGAACGGAGAGGAAAGGGAGGATCGAAGGCAAGGGAAGTCTCTCTAGGGTCTGTAGTGAGGGCTAGAGACCAAGGTCAGGCTTAAGAGGGTCAAAAAAGATGACGTTGGGCCTCAAGGAGCTGACGCTGATGGTTAGGAGGAGAAACCCAAGCTTAGGAGCCCTAAAAGCTTGAAACCCTTGCTCCATTTTTTTTCTTCAAATCTGCAATATTGCTCAATTTCTTCAATAGTTGGCCCTGCAAAAAAAAATGGAGACTAGATATTACCCTCAAGGGCCTAGATCTCACTCTAATCCAACTCTTCTCACTTGATTTCACCTGCACAAATGAATTTACAAATACCCAAAACCCCAATATATATAAAAATCTCAAAACCGCAAAACCCCAACTAGAAAAAATAATTTACAAAATACATTATACAAATTTATTTACAAATGTACAAATATACAATGTTTTTAAGGAATTTTGAGAAATATTTTTTTTTAAGATTTTTTGATAAACGACTAAGTGTGCTTTGAAGAATAAATACAAGTTACAGCCTTGGCAAAATTATATAAACAATAAAACTATTTGAAGTCCAAACAAAGTTAGCCTACATCCGTTGTTTGTGAACTTGGAGCCCAAGGACTAGGGAACCGGCAAACACAATATAATTTTTCACATATAAACCGTTAGAACAACAATGAATCAGATCGTCTAAGATAAGTCCAAACCTTATCAATAGATTGTTCCTATCATATACAATGAAATAACGATTTGATTAAAATTTAAACACAATATTGGAATGCTTGTGCCCAACACATACTACAAATTAGCAGACAATAAACACCATGAATTGCAACCCAAAGTCTTTATTATGATTCAAAACACATTCCCAACGGGACAGTCGTGTTACATCAACTTTTTTGTAGAAATACATTAGCCAAACATCAAATTGCTTATGACACAAATGACTTATAATTTACAGATAAATCCTTCAAGTGGAAAATAACGGCTAGTTGACTTGATCTCCATCAGAATAATCTCGGTCGCTGATAAATCCTTGATGATCTTTTAATCTCGGTCGTTGAAAATATTTATTTTGAAGAATTTTCGAATTTCTCCTTAAACCCATTTTTTATTACCTCAAAAATAATAATTTTGAGCTAATTTCCTCAAAAATTGATTTTGACTTAACCACCAAGGCCCAAGGGTCCAATTTTTCTTGAAATTTCCAATATTTCCTTGGTGGAACACCTCCAAAAATTAATTCTTTTAAGACCCACAAATTTTTTCACTTGGAGAATTTAATTTCTCTGAGACTTTAATTTTCACTGTAATTAATTAATTTTCTAGCTTAGGATTAATTTAATTTTTGCCAAAAAGATTAATTAATTGGCACTTGAGGGGATTAAATATGTTTTCTACCCTCTAATATTTTAGCCATGGTGTCTAAGTTTGAGGGACCATGCACTAAAATATTTTCTACATAAGATAATTACAATTCAACCCTCAAAGGGGGAACACTTGTTCGGTATAGACCGTCAAATTACACACCCAATTCTGCGACACAATATAATGTAGTAGACCTAGTGATTTGTAATAAAACAATTTAGCCAATTAGCTCAAATTATTCTAAAATCACTTTTACATAAAACTACTAGATTGCTAGGACTCACCTAAGACTTTGATGAAGAATTCCACCCTAGCTTTGGAGTGAGGTTGGAGGGAAAAATTTTGCCAACCATCTGTGTTTAGAAACACAAATGAATTAGTGAGACGAAAAACCTCCTAGGATTAAACTCTTGCCAAAAGAATAGGCTTACCTAGGTTATTACATACATACACGGTCTTACTAGCATTATTTACATTACAAATTTGTAGAATGGTTTTACAAAGATTGCATAAACTGATGATTGATGATCCGTTCCTTTGAAAAAACTTTGGCATATATACTTCCTTGGAACTTTGAGAAAAAAGTGTGCAACAACCCACATGCTAAATTTGTATGTCCCAACCATCTTTTGCATTTTACGGTACATTTCCTATTGAGAGTGGCCAAATTACGCTTTTTATTTTCTTTTTAGCTACATCAACCTCAAGGGCATCGTTCCAGGCCTGACCTAAGGTGTGGACAAGGGGAGGCAGAGGCTCACCCTGTGTGAACCCAGTGGACACATGTGGATCCGAATGGGAAAAGAGATGAATGGGGTTCAAATGAATGGAAAGGGAGTAATGTAGGTGGTGTCAGGAAGCGAGACCACGCAACCAAAATCGTGATTTCCCATGTAGTGTGAGCCCTAAAGCCAATGGCCAGTAAAGGAGATCCCACGGGATTAGGTTACAAGGGTAACCACGAAATCGGGAAATTGACACAAAAATACAAACCTAACCCACTCTTTCCGCCAAATTCCCCCACCAATCAATCCATAAGTGCCCATGACAAATAAGGAAAACTACTCAACTATACCAATGAAAAGCCATACCTTTGGGGTCGAGAGGCCCACCTTCAAACATACATTCATAATAGATGGGTGAGGGACCACACAGCTGGCTCAGGTGGCAGAGAAAATGGCACATCGAGCTATTTGGGGGCTGCAAGGGGCTGCTGGCTATTGGTTGAGGACCATCTAGCAGAAATTTGTTCTCTTATATACACTACCTAGCTAAGTCACAGGACACGTCCCTCAGGGTCACGTGTCTCGTATTTCACGTGTTGAACATGAAATATGACCTAAAACATGTCCAAAATGTTTTTATCGTGTCCTCCAATCATGACACACGTTTTCAACGTGGCAAAAATGTGCCCTAACATTTTTGCCCCGTAGGACACGTGTCCCACAAAAAGTCACTCATAAAGCTCACACATGGTTCATTTTTTTGTTTTTCCGATCATTTTTTGCTGTCGAAGCTTGCTGGAGTCATTGTTGTGTTGGAACTTGGTCATTGTTTGCTCGTTGGAGTCGTTGTTGTGTTGTGTTGGAAGTTCCTTTAGTGATTCCCAACTGTCAACTTCACATCGACCTAGGTCTTGGATAATAGCGTTCATGGTTTGGAGCTCATGGTTTGTGGCTTAAATTTCTTGTTTTTGAGCATGTGGGGACCAGGTCAACATTTTCTTGTATTCCATACGCCCATACCCATATAATTTGTGTCAATGTTTTCAAGAGACTTTTCAGGTGTCCACTGCCATTCACAAATTTTAACTTTTGAAATAGCTTTCTTCATGGTCTCTATAGCTCGATTGATTTGCTTGTTCTCTAAATATCCATCCACAAACATTTCCCATGTTTTGAAATTTGGTTTTCCTCCTTTTTCTAAAACATGTTCAAGAAAGACTCTACAGTCTGCCTTTTCAATCATTCCTTTCGTGATATAGGCATCAATTAGTACATTGGGCACTATGACATCATAACTCAAGCCATCAAATTCCCACTCTTCAAGACATTTTTCGACTTCTTACATATCTCTAAGTTTGACCATTGAAGAAAGCATGCATATATAGCCATTATATTGTTTTAATTGCAAATTTCAATGGCTATAGAGAGTTGACTTAAATATATAGGGCTCTACCTAGTTGAGTCTATCTCGCAATTGCCCACATTTTCCAGGATGTGCAACTTGAGTAAGTCAGATTCATATACTAGTCAACAAGAGAGCTAGAACTGTTGAGAAAGAAAATATCAGTGTCTGATGTCATATCTGCAATACGCAGAATGCCCCTGTTGAGATCCTCGATTTGGTTCTCAATCTATTTAATAAGTTAATAACATGAAGATTCAAGAATGAACAATGAACTGTGAGCAATGAATATCATTGATGTAGTAAATTAATAAACTAATACTATATTTCAGTAACTTAATATGGATCAGGAACTATATATATATATATTATATATATATATATATATATATATATATATCAATGTGGAAAAAGTCGAAGTCGGGATTAAATCGGCAAGGGTCCAAAAGTTGAAAAAGTCGTTAAAGTCGGGAGTTTTTCGAAAAAGTCGGCAAAATTAAAAAAAAAATACAAAAATATTCATTTTTTAAAAAATCCCGATTTTTTCAATAAAATCCTGATTTTTTCAATAAAATCCCGATTTTTTCAAACAAAAAAAATCATTAAAAAAATACCACAATTTTTTGGAAAAAGTCCCGATCTAATCCCGACTTTTTCGATTTAATCCCGACTTTTTCGACTGGGAAAAAATCGGGAAAAAGTCGGCCGATTTAATCGGCCAGCCAAAAAAATCAAAAAATCGGGATTTAATCCCGACTTTTTCCACACAGTTGAAGAGGATTCCCACTTGATTGATAATACATGGTTGGGGTTTTATGCTGGTATATATATATATATATATAAAACATGTCCCTCGTGTCCTGTTTCCGGGGTTGCTATGTCTCGTGTCAAACACTCGTATTACGTGTCCTCGTGTCATGTGACTTAGCTACCCACAGGCGGTGGGTAACAAACCCAAAAATAATTATTTTGACTTGATACAAGATACCCAATAGGGTCTATTACATACGATAATGACTCTTTTTGACTTCTTGACTCTATGATAGAACCTAAAAGCACACAATGGGTGCTTTGGCCTAAAAAAACAAATTGACTTTGAGCATGAAAACCCCATGCTTTAGAAAATGATAACAATATTTTTTCTCTCTTTTAAATCAAATATATAAAATCAATGGCACATAGAATATTATGAAGACCAAACCTAGTTACACATTCCAACACTCCCTCTTAACTAGGGAGGTATTCATACATTGATGGTACGTGGACATTACCATACTGAAGAATTCTCATAAGAAGAGTCGGATTGGTAAGCCATCTCATAAGCCTTGACTAACAACTCTATTTCACCAGTAGATTAGAGCACAATGCTGGGGAGACAATGATTTGTAGACACTTTCATCATTGTCTCTCAAGGCACATACCCCATCCGGATGTTCATAAGGTATCTCCTTTTAGGACCATTCCCTTCTTGGATTTACACGTCATCAAGGAATCTCCTCTTCAACTACTTGTTCCTATTGGATGTCCTACCTCATCCTCAAATAGTATCGACATCAGTCCCAGATGCTTACTCAATCCTGCATTAGTTCTTCATGTTGTGAAGACAAGAATGATGTGTCTATCTCTCCCTCTCAACTAGGGAGGATCTACTCATTCCTTTACATGAAAGGAATATACCCAAGCTCCCTCTTAACTAGGGACTTGTTTCCAACAATAGCTATCTATTTATTGATGGAGATTTGTTGAAGAATGTAACTAGGTTCGATCTTCATAATTGTACTTGAAGTCAAAATGTAATATATTTGTCAAAAGAAAAACAAAAGGAATTTTTATTAATCTTGAATTGACTTGTTAAGGCATGGGTTTCATGCTTGGGTAAATTATCATAGGTCAAGCCTCCATTGTAGGCTTTAGGATTGTTTATTTGAGTCAAAGTCATTTTGTTGATTGGTCAAAAACTCCTCCATCAAGTCTCCATACTGAGCTACAAATAGATCATCATCAAGTCGACTACATTTAACTGAACTCAAGTCGGCCTCAACATAAATGAAGACACAACTGTTCATGAAGTCATGTCGGCCTATTTCAAGGAGAAACCACTATAAATACAAGCCACCTTCGCTCAGATTACAAGTTCAGACAAGAATTTCAGAGGAATATATGTTTCGGTATCATTACAGGGAAGAGCTCGATTAGGGTACAGAGATGATCTCGGTGCTACCACAGTAACCATACTTCAGTGCTATGCTAACCACAGTTTAGTGCTACCACAAATTCGATGTTACCACATTTTGGTGCTTCCACAGTGATCACAATTTCGTTGATATGTCATAGTGACTTGGTGCTATTTCAGTCTTGTTGACTGCTGGAGTAGCACCTGACGATTATTTGACGACTCCATGCCCAAGGATGATCCCGAAGACACTTGTACCATCAGAGATGTCATCAGTCAACAGAGTTTTTCAACTCTCCTTCTATCTTCTCATCATATTTCTTCTCTGTACCCAGATTCCACACCCTACGGGGAATTGTAATAAGTGATGCTAGTATGATGTTCTTGAATTTGTAACAGGCCTAGGATGTGGGACTCGATCAGCAAACGAGTACACCTTGGAGTGTTTTTTTTATCCGGTGAATTATCCCTTTCTTTTC
>APFE030435517.1:0-15634 GCA_000404065.3 Pinus taeda | reverse complement strand
TAATTATACTGTTTACTGCTGCCTCCATAAGAGGAACCATTTCTATGGTAAAACTAGCAGAGTCATGCAATCCCCATAGCCTACACATCATTATCCCCGCATAACAATAAGGAGAATCCAAAGAATCAACCGAGTACTTACCGGAAGATTCATGTTTTTGCTTGTTTAGATTTTGTCTCCAATCCTTGATGGGTTCGGATTAAATTTCATTTTCGCTTGCAAACTTCTCCAGGTAGTCCTTGTTATATATTTTCTCTGGCTTGGGCAAATGATACATTTGCCTTAGGTCATCTGCCTTGAATAATCCGAAAATCCTCCCATCTCTGGTGCTGAAATTTCTGTCCAAGATTGGTATTTCTTCAATCGCCCATCGCACAACATCTGTGTATGGGAGAATTTGCTCCCTGGCTGCTATTCTGTGAAGGAAAGAGTCGGCTAAATCTTTGAGAGTATAATCAGACTTCCGTAGTAAATCCACAATAGATTTTGTTACCGTCTTCTGTGGTTTCTCGGCTTCGATTAGGTCGTAAGTGCCTTGCCAAGTAACTCTGGTGAGACCCATGCATGTAGTATCAAATATTAGGCCTTTCTTCTTGTTTAGAGCAGCTTGTCCTGCAACTGGTGCAGCGGACGCACCCGCAGTCTTCTTGGATTTCTTTCCCATCTTGCTCAAACTTCTGTCTATGGATGAATTATGCACAGAGAGGCAATTGCGCGTAATACAAAGAGATAACAATGAAAACTTGCAAGTGACGATAACATATGAATAGGTGCGTAAAAAGTTATTTAGCCTTTAAAATGGGCGCGGACACAATCCATAGAAAGATTTTAAGATATGATCCCATTAATTGGCCGTATAAAACTTGTCATCCTTTAAATGCCCATTATATCGTTATTCGGGTGAATAATTCCCTTAACCATGCAATGGACGTTTTGGCGGTTGAGCGCAAGTGATCAAGCTTTAAATATGAATGAATTGTGCTATCCCATCACTTAACGGCTTTTTATTGAAAACTGTGCTTTATCGCATCACATCGGGTGTATGAAAAGTGCGCCTTAACGATGTGTATTGGATACTGCCGATCGCTGAATGCGATATCGCATCGGTGAAAAGCTCTGAGCGCATCAAGACTTAAGTTAAAATAAACCGTCGATCGTTGAACGCCGATTGCGCATCACATCGGGGCTAATGGCATAGGGCGCTTTGAGATGTGCATTGGATATTGCCGATTGCCGATTGCGATATCGCATCGGCGGAAAGCTTTGTGCCATTTATATATATTTCTTATGTCATTGCAATATGTGATCTTGCGATCACTTTATTGCAATGACCAAGCTTCACTTTATTTCTTTTAAATGGGTTTGTTCAAAAGGGTTTTATAAAATGCATTCATTTGATTATCGGACTTTTTGAACAATAAAAGTATTGATATCAATTTTACTTTAAAGGGACCCATTTCATAGGTTGATGTTTTATGAATAAAAATGATATGAAATGGGGGGTTGTTTGTAGAGCACAACACAACCTTAAAATGGAACAGCAATTCGAAAATGGAATAGCAATTCAGAAATGGAACAACAATTCGAAAATGGAACAACAATCAAGGAATAGAGCAGTTTCTAAGTCTAACAAGCTGTGAATCTATTCAATCACATGCATTAGTCATAACCAAACATCAATCCTTCATTCTTAAAGATGTACACACAAATGGAAAAGCACGGCCTACGGATACATGATGGAACAGCACTGAAAACCATACAACGTGCTCAGTCTGATTCAGTCGTCACTCTAATTAGAGAGCATACGATTGCATATCAAGATGAAACAGTAATATTCAAGAATTCAATAATCATATAAAATCAGAGCTTCCAAGATAAATCCTGTAATGCTAAGACACACTCGCATAACACAAAAACTCCGTAATGGAACAACAATATCTTGTAGAAGTTAACTGTATTATACGAACACCTAAAGGAATAGTAACATGATGCAGCGTCAATACAACACTTTTGTTTGCAGGAACATCAATGGATTAAACAAGACAGAGCATGTGACAGAAACTTTATAAAACACGTCAAATTACTAGATCATGTTGATAAGCAAACCACATAGAAACCACGCATAATGGTACAAGAGCAAGTGTCCTCCAGGGCCGGGCCCTTAGCCTCCAGGGGTACACCGCTTAAGGTTATTCGAGGCTCAAAGATAAAAGAGTAACCAAGTCCGTATTAATGCATGAAGTAAAATTACAGTATAGCAAGTCTTAATAGGACGTAATGATCATAGTCTTGATCTTTTAAAAGAAATTACATAAGAGCATAACCATGCTTTAGCTAACAATGTTGACCCTTATATAAGGGTAACGACGGAGATATCTATATGTAGAAATAGATAAAACAACGATCCCTCAGGATCAAGGATCCTGAGGGATTTGCAAAATCATTAATCCTGATTCACTTCTTCTCTTTTCTGCGCCGAGCTGGTATCTCCGCTTCCTTTCCTGGGTTGGTCCATTTTGATCTGGTTTGCATGCAGTCTCCCGTCGAAGGGACAACAGTTATCCCATCTTTGTCTCTTCCTTTAGGATGGCCACTTTTCGTTTTTCCTTCCTCCTGTACATGGAAACGACAATTGTCAGCGTTATATATTAATCTCACATGTTTCATTATAATTCTTTATCATTTTCTAAGTTCATAATGCAAAAAGGCTTATAAGTCCTAATGAAAAGATACTGAAATAACCATCAAAACATACCTTCTTTGATACTCCACAGTGTGTACCTATGCTACTTTGACAAGTTAGGGATGATCTTGCCTATGATGTCCAGACCCCATCATTGAAAAGGTTCCTCGACTTCTATGGGTTGTAAAGGAGCAGATGACCTTGCCTATCTGTCTGCATGCTTTTAGCAGATTGGACACTTTCGAACATAGTCATAAATATATTTAAATAGAGTGGGCCAATAGAAACCTGCCCGCATGACCTTGTGCGCCATGTTGTCACCTACATAATGACCTCCTGCTAGTTCGTCATGTAGATCTTTCAGCACCTGTTGGGCTTCATCATATTCTAGACATCTTAGTAACACCCAGAGGTGATGCTTCCTAAAAGGATTCCCCTCGACCATCTGATATGAGGTGGCTTTAAGTCTAATGGCTCTCCTCTATTTAACGAATATTGACTTGGGTAAAGACCCATGTATTAGCTATTGTTTTGAATTGGAATACCATGATGAGGAGTCATGTGAGCCGAGGAGTTCATTGTGGTACATTTAGATCTCGTGCTCCCATCCTTCCGTTTCCTAGGCCAGTTGATTAGATTTTGTGTCCTGATGATCTGTGGCCTTGGCGGCCAATCTACAAAGACCATGCCCTCTTATAGTGTGGGAGGTGTGATGTAGGTAAAGTTCCCTCTATGGACAAAGGAAACCCCTCTAGCCCTAGAGTGGGTTTAGTCACAGCAAACCAAATGCAACAGCTAATTCCTTAAATATTCATCTTTGAAAGAGCCTACCTTATGCCAGTGTTCGATGCAATCTTCGTTACACTGCTCGAGCTATCGTTTTCTTCTCCTTGATGAGTGGTTCACCTGAAACAACATAACAGCACAATGAAACACATAATAGAGCACAAAAATGAACTATTTACTTACAGAGTCAAGGAACCATAAGCTATCAAATATATTTCATACATGATATAGGAAACAACCATTGATTGTATTAATATGAGCAAAAGTAAAGCTTACAACCATGCCTTAACGTCGCAAGATTCCTTGAAGGGTCCAGTCAGTATGTCTCTGTTAGCATTCACTTTCAAAGGTATCCCATAAAGGCTAATAACTCTCTCTCTCACTCAGAAGCACTAGTATAAGGCTAAGGCAATCACACTAACAATCCACAACCAATTACTAGACCATTAGAAATTCACACTGAAATTATCAATCCAACACCAAGAACTAGCTAATTTGCTCAATACCAAAAGCTAGTTGATCATAGCAATGGAGGATGCTTTTATAAGAGGAGGAGCCTCCATAAATGAGGGAGAGGAAGCTTATCTTCATGGGAGGTTACTCAAAAGGTAGAACCACCATCTCAAATGAGGAAAGGCAAACTTCCTTGACCCAACAACCAGTTCCAAAACCACCCAAAAGCATTATGTTTGAACTAATTCGCCATATGTGGGTCATCGCAAGTTAAACACTAAGACGTAGAGACGACATCGCGAGGCAACAGTGTATTCAAACCTATCATCACAAGCAGGATATTGATGACTTGCGATGATCCCTAAATTCCAACCGTCGCTAAGAATAGATGTACTCTTGTGATGGTGTCGCAAGGTTCTTGTTTACTCTGGGCTATCGTCATAGGCAGAATACTAATGTCTTGCGACAATCTTGAAACATGGGTAAAAAGGGTCAACTTCAAGATTAATGAGCATGGTTAATCTTCTTGAGTGATTTGGAAGATGTGGACACATATTTTTATGTATGACACAGAGAAGATTCCATTCAGGGACCAAATTTTACTCGGTATCAGGGTATATGAGGTCAGTGACAAAATACTATGTAATAGATGCCCCCTAAAGCATGAAGGCCGAGAGAGTGGGAGGGGTGAAATGCTTTACGAAACCATAACTGAACTGGAACACCTTCACGAAGAACCTGCGTATGCAATTACAACTGATATCTCTAATAGTGAAAGAAGTACAAGTAGTCTAGGTATGGGCGAAACCATCCAAAAGACAAATATAATTGGTCTGTCATATGGACACAACCATCCAACCAATAAGACCATATGAAAACATAGGTATGGTCACAACCATCCAAAAAGACTGAGGTATGGTCACAACCATCCGATCAAAGAGTCATGCATGCAATCATGAACTAATCCACGCAACCCAAACTTATGTAATCTGAGTCCGGGGTCTTGAATCCAACCCGATCATAGTACAATTTCTAATATGTGAATAAATGTGTTGAAATCAATCATACTAAAAAATCGCTTGATTACCGGCCAATGATGTGAACCTTGAAGTGCGAAGAACTTGCCATTGAGGCATGCAAGCTCCAAGGTACCCAAATGGAGTCTCTAGATCAACTTCCTAGATAATGAGCTGATGTTGACAGGAAGTGATCCATCACAAGAGGGCCATAATGTTTCCCACATCAATGATGCGAGACAAAGGAACAAGATGAAGATCGTCGAAACAGAGAACCAGAGGAGGATGTAAAGGTGTAAACTGCAGAAGGATTAAGCTCTTGAACATATCGGCGACATGAGTCCAGAATGTGGTAGCATTTTGATACCAATGGATTGAAGGTCATATGGAGATAGCAGAAATTGAATGGAATGAGGAAAAATGAAGAACCCAAACCCCGGAAGGCAAATGACAAAGTGAGGATATCCCAAACCCAACTAGAAGCAACAAAGGTGTTGATGTTAAAGAGCGACAAGCTACCATAGGTAATCAATAGAATATTTCCAAATTTTTATCCCCACCATTGTTGTTGAGTACCCTAATTAGTTTTGAAACACAAGCTTGAAGGGGATAGAATATGCTTGCAATATAAGTTTGTCCTTCAGACAAATCCAACCTAGTGAAATTTTAATGAGCCCTAGGGAGGAGAAGCTTGGATCTCATCATGGTGTTGAGTCCAATGTCGTCAAGTTTTAACGAGTTCGAAATAGATAAAACTTGGAGTATTTTTCATGTTTAGAGAGTTTGAAAAGGACACGGAAAAGAAAACTCCAAAGGGGCCTTTTCGTAAATTCATCCCTTGAATATGAAAAGGTAGAAAACAATACCCAAGGGAACCTATTGACCATGATAGATCAATGTAAACCTTTTTCATAAGTAATCTATCCCAGTCTGTAAAAGGCTTAAACTTATACTAGGTAGATGATGCTTCACAGCATTTAACAAGTTCAAAGTGACAAGAGCTCAGCAATCTTTTCGTATTTTTAAAAGGTTAAGAAAAGAGCTTGAAAGCAGACCACCCATTTTATTTCGTTTACGAGTCAAAAGGGAAAAATACTCGGCACTCTTTTCAGCTTCTACGAGTCAGAAAAGAGCTTAAAGGTGACTCATCCTAGAGGAATGAGTGGTATAAAGGGTAGCAACTGGTTCTGGGAATGGTGGAACTACTCAAAACATGTAATGGTCAAGAGGTTGGCTAATAAAACTACTCATCGCTACAGTCCCTCAGGAAAGGAAAAACAACCAAGTGAAAGCATATGATCGACCAATGATATGGAAATAATGGAATGAAACAACCAAGGCTCGTCTAGCAGAAACTAGCTGACTAAAATGACAATCATGAGGCGTAAATCGGATGTGGGTTCATTTTTACGCAAGCTCGAACCATGGAGAATTCTGCTTGGATTTGGTTTCATGTTTACACAAGATTGAAACCAAAAACTATGCTTGAATAAGTTCTGCATGCCCCCCGCATAATGATTCAATTGAGTACATGCCCCCCAAGCTTAATTGCCTTCAACTAGGTGGATGTAATGAAGGTTCACTTTCAAGATCCAGGAAAGACTCGACTGGGATTTTACGAGATCTTAATCAAAGACTCGATTGGGAAAAGGGAGTTGTTTCATTTTTTTACGAGGTTGACACAGTGAAAGAACCATCCTCAAGACATTTGTTTCATTTTTTAATTAGGTTGACACAAGATCAAGAACTCTCCTCAAGACTCCTTGATTCATTTTTTAACAAGCTAGACACAAGACAAGGAACTATGCTCCATACTCCTTGTTTCATTTTTAAATGAGGTTGACATAGGAACAAACTATCCTTGAAACTCCTTGTTTCAATTTTTAACAAGGTCGACACAAGAACAAACTATCCTCAGAACTACTTGTTTCATTTTTTAAATGAGGTTGACACAAGATCGAGAACTTTCCTCAAGACATTTGTTTCATTTTTTAATTGAGGTTGACACAAGATAAGAAATATCCTCGACGAAACTGTTCATGGGCCATACGAGAACATGACTCCCAAGAGGTATTCACTAAATGGAAGAACTATGCACTAGGAGGAATACATGTCATGGGGCACCAACAACAGATCGGGTTCCATTTCCCCCAGTACATGATGTACGAGACCATCTACCTGATCATCAACAGATGCAGAGATGGAACAGGTAGCCACATAATTGACCTGTGGCGGGGAAGGTACTGTTGGAAAACAAGAGCTGATAGGGGATGATGATTGCAAAGGAGGTACCTAGTGACCAAAGAATGACAATTAATCTATAGTCACAATTCTTCCGTCATGTGGAAAACAAACCACATGGAAAAGAGAAGAAAGGAGAGCTCCCATGACATAAATATAGTTGCAGCCAAGGAGAAGGTTGAAATCCAATGCACCTTGGACAACCATCATGTTTACATAGACGATTTTACCTCCCAAAGTAACAAGGAACTTTGGAAGGATCCCTAAGGGTTAGTTCCTCTGTCAAAAGCCAATAGATTCTGGGTGACGGCACAAGCTATGGGATCCCAAAGCTTGCCAAGTAGTGGAAGGCATGAGACTAACAAATGCACCTTCATCCAAGAGAGTGCCAAGTACTGCCATATTATAGGAAACTATGATCTGGAAAGGCACATAAGATGGGAGGTGGAAAGTAGTCAAATGGCTCCAATAAAAGGAAACGACATAACTACTTGGTATTGTATGATTGCCCCCTACTCTGCAGGAATTGAAGAAGGACTCTCTTGATCAGCCGAGACAGGAGGGTCATTTGTGATTCAGGAGAATCTGACGAGACGAGAAGAACATGAGCAACACGATCATTATTCTCTTATGGAATAAAATGAACAACTGATGGTGAAACCAAGCCGACACTCTCTTCAACCAATGGTTTATCAAGAACAAACATAATACAGTCAGGCCCAGGAAGAGCATGATGGGCAAGAGAGGAATCCGAGTCAATCTCTTTGCCAGTCTGGGGAGGATCACAAGAAAGCCTCTGATAACCAATAAGAAATTTGGGTTGAGGAACTGCCAGGTTTTCCAAAACTTTGGAAGCTTTATCCATGAGAGGACAAAGGTGAAGAATATTTTTTCCTTCACATAACCTACAAGGAAATCGAATCTTCCCTTTCTTCTTACCATCGCTGGCCAAAAGCACAACATTGACATGATTGCCAAAGGTTGATGAGGATGGTCGATCTAAAATTTGAGACTATAACTCCTAGACTCTGGGAATGCCAGGACAGTCTCAGAGGAGATGACACTCTTGCACAACTTACAAGGAAATTTGACCTTATATGGGGGACTAGAAGGTTTTTCTATTGGAGGTGCACTCAAAGCAATAGTCACACAGTTGGCCTCTCGCTTATCTAAGCTCTTCTTCTTCATCTTCCTCTTCTTCTTCTTAGCCTCCTAGTTACTGGATTTGGAACTTTCTTCGGGCAAAGTAGAAGAGGAGGATGAAGAAATAGGGGAAGAAAGAGAAGGGTCAACCCTAGAATCATCATGATGTGATTCAAATAAAGGAGACAGTGGAGCAGGAGTCAGGATGCTCGAGATCATCTAGGTTGAAAACAACCAAATAGGTAGGCCAATTATTAACCCAGGAAGGGACAACGTTGCAATATAAGGAGCACTAGCATTTCGAAAAGGAAAAGGACCAGGATGCCCATCTGGGGGAAGACCTTGACTGGTAGACTCTGGAAATGTTTCCATTGGAATTGACTTTGAAAGAAACACTAGTTGGAACCAGGAATATTTCATGGGTAGTTAATTTTACAACATTGAAACAAAACTTTGCCTTTTCATATTTTAAGAGTCGAAAAAAGGATGAATGGTGAATCTATCGCTTTCGAAGTTTAATGAGCCTGAAAGGACAAGTTCTCAGATGATCCTTTTACTTTTAATGAGTTGAAAAGGAACGAAAGTGACTTCTCTAGAGTACTAGACAAGAGGTTTACCAGACAAATTGCAAAACTACATACACACCTCGGTAATAAAATGAAAGAGAAATGACCAAGGACTTTCTGTACGGCAATCAATCTTCTCGAATGTTGTGTTCAGTGCGTTACGATTCGTAAGGCCATAGACTCGGCTTCCTATGGATAATAGGATGATAACTTAGTGGGGTCTCCCAATATATACTCGATGGTACGGGGAGCTCAAATCCGTACTAGTACATATTGAATCACAAAAGGAGGAATCACCCAACCTTAGTCAAAACAATAGTATCTAGGTTTAATGACGCCGAAACATGTCTCTATCCTAGACCTATAGATATGTAAAAGTTAGGTTCCAATGCATTTTGAAGTTCATTCAATATATTTTAACAGTTAATCTTGAATTAAGTCTCGATTTCAAGGCCCTACCGAATGTATCTTTAACACTCCTAGAATGCAACTACAATGAGTAAAAAACCATTGCTTTCGATGAACAACTACCTAAATGAGGGTAAGGAGTTCATTCCCAAGCGAACAAAAACAATAACAAGCAAATGCAAGAACAACAATGCATGCAAGAAATCCAATCACTAAGAAACACAATGCATCAATTTCACTTATCTCGCAACTACTATGAGGGAAAATGAAAGATTTGAACTTGCCTTTTAATTTCTCAATCATGAAAAATCCACTAATGCAAACAAGCTTTCACTTTCGTATGTTATATGAATGCAATTATTTTTATTTTTGAACTTAATAACAAAGAAGCAAATGAAAGCCTAAATTATCAAAACAAATGTAATCTAGGTTTTAATAGTGAATGGAAATCAAATCAACACTTCAAACTAGTTCGATAACCAATCACTACTGACCAATTAGAAAGGATAGAGAAGAAGAAAGGAAACAGCCTCACAACAAGTCAATAAGATGGTTGTGGACATTGTTCAGAATCTTGGAAAGACAAGCAACCTAAAATAAGTGACTTCTTGATGAAATCTTAAAAGAATTACGTCACACAGCCCAAACACCAAAACACATACAAACAGAACTAAGAGGGATATGCCTTAGTAAACACGGTCAAAACAAGCTTGATAAGATGTGAGAGACAACAAAGGACAAGCTACATTGGCCTATTTAGGAGGCATGACTATGAAAAGCAACCCTATAGGAATCATCGTAGGGCTCAGACTAGCAACATGAGATGAAAGCCAAATCATCACAGGCACGACATTAGCAACTCAGTGATGTGGTCGCAAGAGTACACTTGTCTTCTGCGACAATCCGATTTTAGGAATCGTCGTAGTTGTATGACGGGATATCCGCGACGTACAGCTTGGTTAAAGAGGATAGTGGCAATTTGTCGTAGCTATTAAGAGCTAAACAATGATGATCTCAACAGATAAGGAAAACAAGGCAAAATCCACTGAAATACACCAAGCTTATCACTCAAAAAATGAAGTGGACTACCAGAGCTATGCAAGTGATCCAAGACACTGATGGTTCAGTCCTAAACAAGGAGACACTATGTAATTCAATCAAAAAAAAATCAAGAGCAAAAACAAGAGACAACACACAAGACTCCCCGGCGGAGTCACTAAATTGTGATGTAGGTAAAGTTCCCTCTACGGACAGAGGAAACCCCTCTAGCCCTAGAGTGGGTCTAGTCACAACAAAACAAATGAAACAACTAATTCCTTAAATAGTCATTGTTGAAAAAGCCTGCCTTATGTCGGTGTTCGACATAGTCTTCGTTACACTGCTCCAGCTATCATTTTCTTCTCCTTTATGAGTGGTTCACCTAAAACAGCATAAAATAACAAAAAAACACATAATAGAGAACAAGAATGAACTATTTACTTACAGAGTCAAGGAACCATAAGCTATCAAATATATTTCATACATGATATAGGAAACAACTATTAATTGTATTAATATGAGCAAAAGTAAATTTTACAACCATACCTTGACATCGCAAGCTTCCTTGAGGCGTCCAGTCAGTATAACTCCGTTAGCATTCACTCTCAAAGGCCTCCCATAAAGGCTGATAACTCTCTCTCACTCAAAAGCACTAGTATAAGGCTAAGGAAATCACACTAACAATCCACAACCGATTTCTAGACCATCAGTAATTCACACTACAAACTATGAATCCAACACCAAGAACTAGCTAATTTGTTCACTACCAAAAATTAGCTGATCATAGCAATGGAGGATGCTTTTATAAGAGGAGGGGCCTCCATAAATGAGGGAGAGGAAGCTTATATTCATGGGAGGTTACTCAAAATGTGGAACCACCATCTCAAATGAGGAAAGGTGAACTTCCTTGACTGAACAACCAGTTCCAGAACCACCCAGAAGCATTCTGTTTGAACTAATTCACCATATCTGGGTCATCGCAAGTCAAACACTAAGACTCAGAGATGACATCGTGAGGCAACAATGTATTCAGAGTTATCGTCGCAAGCAGGATACTGATGACTTGCGACGATCCCTAAAATTCGACCGTCGCTAAGAACAAATGTACTCTTGCAACGGTCATGAGGTTCTTGTTTACTTTGGGCTATCATCGTAGGCAAAATACTAATGTCTTACGACAATCTTGAAACATGGGTAAAAGGGTCAACTTCAGGATTAATGAGCATGGTTAATCTTATTGAGCGATTTGGAAGATGTGGACACATATTTTTATGTATGACAAAGAGCAGATGTCATTTAGGGACCGACTTTTACCTGGGATCAGAGGATACATGGTAGGTGACAAAATACTGTGTAACTGGAGGGCTTAAATTCTAAATCATATTCTTGGATGGATTTCATCCAGTTGGCTCTTCTCTCCCCCAACTCTTGTTGTACAAAGAGGGATCTGATGGCAGGATGGGCAACCATCATGGTGACGTGATTCTTTAGGATGTAGGGCCTGAAGTGTTTCACTACTTTGTAAAAAACATAAGCCTACTTATCAATGTCCGAGTAATTTATCTCTACCCCTTGGAGTCCTATACTCAGGAATGATATGGGACGTTCATCATGATCGCAGTCCTTTTGGGTAAGGACCGCGGCCAATGCTGAATCTGAAGTGAAAGTATACAAGATAAAATCTTTGCTGAAATCGGGGCTTGAGAGGGAAGGTGCCTCCATGAAAGTTTCCTTAACCTGATAAAAAGATTCCTTTTTCTTCCCGATCCCATTTGAAACCGTATCTTTCTTTATGATGTTCTATAAGGTTTGACAATTTGTGGAAAATCTAAAATAAAATTGTGCAGGAAATTAATTTTTCGAAGGAAAGGTTACATGCCTTTCTTGACGTTCAGATGAGGGATTTGTACTATGGCTTTCATTCTTTCATGTTCGACAATGATTCCTTTCTTGGTGATGAAGTGGCCCAGCAAGTTTCCTTTTGAAATTGTAAATATTCTCTTCTTAGGGTTGAGAGAGATCCCATATTTCTAGCAGCTTTCAAAAATCTATTTTAAGTGCTGGCAATGGTCACTTCTTCTTTTTGAAAAAATGGTGACATCGTCCAAGCAGACCACCACACTCTAACCCATTAACCCTTGAAAAGCGATATCCATAGCCCTTTGGAAAGTCTCCCCATCATTTATGAGTCCAAATGGCATACGATGAAAAGCAAATGTTCCCCACTTCGTTTGGAATATTGTCTTAATCCTATTTGGTTCTGATACCAGAACCTGATTGTAACTGGAGAATCCATCCAGTAGAGAAATTACCTCGGCTCCTGAGATAGTTTGGAGGATTTTATCCATGGATTGAATTGGTTAGTTATCTTTTTCTGACACTCGATTAAGGTTCCAGAAATCGATGCATAAGCGTATTTCTCTAGATTTTTTTCTTACTGGCACTAGATTAGATACCCATGTTGAGTGTCTGACCTTGAAAATAATGTGGGCATCCAACAATTTCTTTAACTCCTTTTGTATGAGGGGCTATAATGTGGGATGCACCTTCCTTCGTTTCTGCTGAAATGGTTTTACCCCTTCTCTAGTAGGAATAACATGTTGAATAATTCAAGTATCATATGCCTTTATGTCATCATAAGTCCAAGAAAATACATCGCAGTACTTTCAAAATAGATTGATGAAATCTTATCTTTCCTCTAGGGTGCACTTTGTTCCCAAGTTAATGTACTTGGAGTCAAACTCGGTCCCAAGATTGATTAGCCCATGTAAGACAGTGGAACTATGCGTCTTAGCATTTGGCGGACCTCTGAAACGATTATGAAGGTCGAACAATTTTTCCAATGACACCACCCCTTTCGGTAAGTTATTTCATTTCGAGGAATCCACCTCATCTTGTAATGATTTCTCATGTTCCTCTTCATCAATAGTCACATCTTTGAATACTTCCGTGTTTGCTATGAATTCCAGAACCTGTTGGTCATCATTGAACACGTGTAAGTTAGTTACATTGTCTGGTACTGTTGGTTTATACATAATTTCAATAGAAAAACCATATCTAAGGGGTGTGAACCTAGTCGCAACATTAGCTAGAGTATCAACAACAAAATTGTTAAACCTAGGAACATACATGATATTCAAAGCCTTAAAAGAATTTATGAGACCCCATACCTCTTGATGGTAGTTCTTTAGATGCAGAGACAAATAATGGATGGTATTGCATACCTATCTCGTAATGATTTTTGAATCCCCAATGACTTTTAGGAAGTCTGCTCTTAATTCGATAGCCTTTTTTAGGCTGAGCACCAATGCCTCGTATTCTGCAGTGTTGTTGGTACATTGGAATTATAACCTGCATAAGATAAAAAATCTATCCCCTTTGGGACTTAGAACGATGCATCTAGCCCCTGCTCCACCATGGGTTTCTGTACCATCATAGTATAACGTCCACATATTTGTGTTGGGGGAAGGTAAACCTCACGTATGTAAGTTTAGGGAAAAAAATTCATCATCACGACTCAGGGTTTGCATGGGGATTTCAATCTAGGCATCTGGGGAAACGACTGAGGTCTGAGGTTGATAGCACTGAAATGAAGATTTGAGGAGGCATACTCGCAGATCTTGCTATGCATAACTGATTGGCTCATTAGAGATTTCAAGGTCGATAATAGTATGTTTCATACAAGGCTCACTATTTACCATGATTTGATTATTCCTTCCTTTGTAAGGCAGCCATAAGTGAGACAAATCTATGGTGAAGTAGCCTTGCAACTTGCAAGACCAATCTCTTTTGAGAAGAAGATCGTAGGCTTCTAGGATGTCTATGACAATTATTTCAATGCACTGGTGCACTCGAGAATCGGAAGATAACTGAATGATGACATTATTTAATTCTCCTATAGCGGGGGCTTGAGACCTGTCAAGTTGGATAATTTTGGCATCGGTTTTCTCTGGTTGAATATTCAATTTCTTGCATACCGACCAGGGCATAGCGTTGGTTGATGCACCAGAGTCGATGAGGCAGTTGTGGACATTGAAATTAAATATTTCAAAGGTTAAGAGAAATGGGGGAGTTGAGCCTTTTGAGTTGGTGTTTGCAGCATTTACTATAGCTTGGAGGTTGACCACAATTGAGGATCGGCCTACGGGATTTCCTTTTTTGACTGCAGCGGATTTAATAAGGGTGGGGGAGAAAGTGAAGGCTTTGGCTATTAGCTCATGCTGAGCAATAAATTTGTAAAACTCGAATAATGAGATATTAGCTCGTGTTTTCTTCAAATCTTCAATGATATTGTAATCCAAATCTGTGGGTAAAGATTCTGGAATTATGTGTGGTGTTGTCGAGGTGGTCTTAGTAGTAATCCCTTTGAATGCATCTTTAGGTGTGGGAGAGTTCCTTTTCGCGTTGGTTGAAGATTTGTTCGGGCACAGATCATCCGTTCCTCTGGCTGAGGAGGAATATGGTTGACTCGTATCAGTTGAGGGCAAGATCCTATGCAAAAAATCCTTCTTCTTATCTTCTAGGGAAGGGTCCACTACCGCACCTTTACTCCTGAGGTTGTAATTTTTGGGGGCCTTTTCATGAGTCTCCCCAACAAAGGCTTCTTGTGAAATGCACATGTCTCCTCCCCACAGGATCTCGAAAGTTAACACAATGGACGAGGAATCATCACCAGGGGGGATCATCTTATCCCAACTCGTCAGTTTCCTCTTCTGTTTCCCTGGTGGTCTAGTCTTCTAACAATTGGGTGACAACGACAATCATATTATGGAGCCATTGTGGGTAGGTTTTTTCAGAGTGTGAATCTTGGTGGAAATTGTAGAAGTTATCTTTGCCTAACTCTTCTACGTTGAAGGTTGAGCTAGGGTTTTGTGAGACCTTAGGGGGGAAATAATTGGTCTTCCAAAAAAAGGGCTAAGTGGGCTTGTGTAGTTCCCACCCTAGTTTCCTAACTCTAATATGACATTATCTTGCATACTTTAGTCTATGAGTAACTCAGGCTGAGGATCCAGAAACGTGACTCTATTATCAGCGAATGTGATGGTTATGTATGTTCTCTATTAATCTTATGATTACGATATAATTAAGGGTTATGTGTATTCTCTATGGATATCATGATGGTGATAGTAGTAAAGGATAGACATGTTTCTATTGATGTTATAATGATGATAACCTTGATCTATATGTATGGTTCCATTAAGGTTATGATGATGCTAGCCATGATGGAGGTATCCCCTATGTTAGCTACTTACATTAGTTCTGGTTCACAATGAACAATGATGTGAATGACCAGGTGATGT
>APFE030435516.1:32332-80956 GCA_000404065.3 Pinus taeda | reverse complement strand
AAAACCCCAAAAAATAAGTACCCCCACCCTGGGCTGACTATGGCCATATTTTACATTTTTTTAGGGAACTATTGGCCCATCAGGGGCCCAATAGCAACCCTCCACACACCCATCGGTATTTATATAGCCTTTGGCTAAATAAATAACCTAAACCTGCAATTTTTCTTGAAAAAAACCACTTTGCCTAAGTCCGTGGATACACAGAAAAACATTATAAAACATGAAAAATTAACATGGGTCCGCCACCGTTAAAGACCCGCCAGCTCGATCACCTGCCA
Source organism: Pinus taeda (assembly GCA_000404065.3). NCBI lineage: Eukaryota > Viridiplantae > Streptophyta > Pinopsida > Pinales > Pinaceae > Pinus > Pinus taeda. The sequence continues at coordinate 80,678 of APFE030435516.1, read as the reverse complement.
GCCGTTTGATCACTGCTCCCAGACTCGACGGTAGTGGGCGATTTCGGAAGCCCCAACCTACCGAAGAATAGCGTCCGGGGGATGGGCGGTATTTCCGTCATACCGAGGACGCGTGTCAAGCACTCGGTATGTTCAGAGCCCCCTCCCCTGAAACCACTTTCCCCAAAAAGCGGTGTGATATTACCGCTTACTGCTTGCCCCCTCCCTGTTGATGTCATGCTTAAGTCACCTGATGACATCATCCACCACGTCATCCACCACGTCATATGCCATGTCACCCGCCACGTCATATGCCATGTCAGCCTCCGTACCCACTAAATGACAAAATGACATCATGTTGACATCATCTCAAAAAAGCACCCATAACCCACCAAAGTCAAAATTTGTGGGTAAAAAGGGTAAATGCAATGTTTTTTACCATTCGTTGTTTATTTTCTCCATGCACCTGTACATGCAAACTGCATCGAAAACACCACTTTCAACCATCCAAATCTACCAACCAGCAAGCACAGTGTCCAGCTCGGCCCCTCGACCCACCTGCTCGCCTACAAGTCACCCATTTCATTGGGAATACAGGTATTTACCATCAATTCACTCCCGAACCTGTTTTCTGTTAGTTTCTCTGTACATTTAGCACCAACACCCACAATTTAAAGGAGAGAACAATGTGTTCCTACCCACAAATCCTCCATAAGCCTTTGAGGTGCCAAATTCACTTAAAATCCATACAGTCATCTGAAATTGAGCTCGTTCAGCCCTATAAACTCCCCAAAGAGCCTCCTAGGTCGCCTTTTGCCCACAATTGAAGTCCACTGTGCCAAAAAAGCCCACTTCTCCTGCTTTTCCAACTGATATCACTCCACAGAACCCAATTCAAGCCAACAAACCAATTCTAACTGTGAAAATCCCAGGGAAATCTTTGAAGCTATCCTCCTGCTCATTGTTTTCCTGCACAGAGCCAAAAATTCCAATTCTAAAAGCAATACAGCTAAGCCATGGAAGGTCCAGTGGCCTTAAACATCACCCCCCTCAATGCACCCCACAAAGAGTTAGAGCATTTGCCCTTGGCTGATAAAGATTACCTAATCCAAGATCTTGAAGGTTTCCAAAACCATCTTCAGGCAGTCTGTGAGCTCAAAAATAGTCACTTGAATCAAGAGGATGTATGTGGTATTTGGGAATCAAACTTGCCTAGATATTACCTCCCCTCTATGAACATCTTCCCTGAGATCATCCACTTCTGTTTTGAGAACTATGAGCCAACAAACAGAGCCATTAAAAGTCCATCTGGGACTATTCTTTTCTATATCACTCATGTCTCTATCAACGAGATGTTGAATTTAAAGCCAACACACAACCAGTTTCCTCTTACCGTGAAGTAATTGTTGGATGAAGGCCCCAAACTCTCCAGCACAAAAATAGCCAGAGTTGCCAAAGTACTTATGATGGAAGAGTTGCCAAAGTGGAGCCACTGTTAGCTCCCTATACCAATAGGTTTCATTTTTCATGATTGACTGGGGAAGTGCCAAATATGTTCATCCTTTTTATACTTCAAAGGTTCCATATGTTGATCAATATTCACACTGCATGGATGGTTAACTTGTGCCACAATTGATGATTAACCAAACAGCTTAATCCTGGCTAGATCATGTTTGAGTTTCACTTGTCTAAGAAAAGAGAATGGAGGCATGCATAAACAGTTTAAACTTGGCAGGCCAATAGTTAGGCAGAGAAACAAAGGGTCTCAACAGCTTAATATGAGCCCTGGAAGAAATAAGGGTAGACTTAGATAGGAGGGCAACCAAAAGAAAAGAAAAGAATCATGGTTTTCCAGTTCAAGTGCACCCAATAAAAATGAAGAAAAAATGTTAGGTATACTAGGTTGGGTATGGAGTTTTGAGGGTACAAAGGCATGGTTTGTGAGCAATTTGCTCTTTAGAATGACTTGCCATCTCATAAAATCATGGGGCACCATGGCAAGGTGGCTATAGATCAAATGAAGCATGACTAACTCCCCTCCTCATCTTCCCAAAGAAACATTTACTAACACTCCCCGAAAGGGTAAAGAGATCTACTCATTACCTTTAGCCCCTTTAGCCTACTTCATTTCATGGCAAAGCTAAGTAAGAAGATGTTTTACCTAGGCAAAACAAGCCACATTTCTTGTGTAAAAAGTCTTGATTTTATCTTGCCAATGTTTCCTAAAGCTTCACCATTGGTCATTCATTCCTCTCCCCCTGGCCTAAGTTTTCACTTTATAAAACTTAGCCTAAGCCATACAAACCCCTCCCCCACAATCATATTAACCTACTAACTTTACTATATAACTCCTATGAATAGCTTCCCCCCCTTTAGTATATAAATACATAAAAAACCCCCAAAAAATAAGTACCCCCACCCAGGGCTGATCATAGCCATATTTTACATTTTTTTTAGGGAGCTATTGGCCCACCAAGGGCCCAATAGCAACCATCCACACACCCATTGGGATTTATATAGCCTTTGGCTAAATAAATAGCCTAAACCCGCAATTTTGCCCGAAAAAACCCACTTTTCCTAAGTCCGCGGATACACAGAAAAACATTATAAAACATGAAAAATTAACCTGGGTCCACCACTGTTAAAGACCCGCCAGCTCGATCACCCACCAGCTGTCTGATTGTTGCTCCCAGATCCGACAGTAGTGTTAGCCTCCTGCTACAGTAGGTTACTCATATTTCATGATTGACATTTTTACATGCCAAATATGTCATACTTTGCATGCTGCAATGCTCCATATTTGCTAACAGTCACCAGAGAAAGAGGCCATGAAAGTGTGCTGGTCTAAGTTCAACTGTTGCATTCGAATTTTGAAGAATGTTCCATTTTTGTACAATTTTCAGCTATAGGGAGGTCCAAACAGCTTAATCTTGGTCTCCCTAGGTTTCAATTTCCTGTTTTAGAATATAGAGAATAATTTTAGAATATAGAGAATAAATGATCTATCCAAACAGCTTAATCTTGGCAGATTTTTAGATGTGTACAGAAGCAAAGGAGCCCAACTGCTTAATCTGGGCCCTTGGAAGAAATAAGTGTAGATATAGATAGGAAAACAGAAAAAGAAAAAGTTGAAAAGCTGGGTCTGCAAGTCTAAGTTCACCCAAACCAAAAAGAAGAAAAAATGTTAGGTAAGTAGGCTGGGTAGGTAGTTTTGTTGTTGTAGAATCATTGATTATGATCAGTTTTGTGTTTTCAAATGTTACATCCATTCAATCAATAGGGCAAGGCAGTTCCCAACTGAAGGACTTCAAGCGAGGCATGACTAACTCCCCCTTCTTCTCTCCCCTAAATCATTTACTAACTCCCCCTAAAGAGGTCAAAATTTGCTTGATAACTCTCCTTTTCAGCATTTTCATAGCAATTCACCCTGGTAAAGATCTGCTTTACTCAAGCAATATTCATACTCCCGTTACGGATCATTTCTTCCTTTAAAAAAGCCTAAGATTCACATACTTAGCACTTTCTTATCACTGGTCATATTAATCACTAACCTTACTATATATCTCCCTATCTATCTCCTCATCCCCTATTTTTAACTATGTTAATAACTCCCTTATATATTTATCCCCTCCCTTTGTTTGAAAAATAACCATAAGTACACTTGGGGATTGCTAAGTTTGTCTGAAACATAGCAAGAACCCTCATCTTCCCCCTTTAAAACCATCTTCCAATACAATGGACTCCTTCCAAAGCATGTAATCCTTTCATTTAAGGTTATCGGACCCCTTCTGAGGCCGCAAATAATCTTCAAAACCATATATTTCCCTCCTCCGATCACAAACAACCCTTGCCGATTTCCTTAACATCCTTCCGATCCCTGTCGACCCCCTCCGACGCGATTATCGCAATCGAAGGTCGCAAGGGTATTATGGCTCGCTGTTGTTTCTTCCCGATGGACGTTCTGCCGATGACATTTCGCAATCGGTGTATCGCAACTACCATATGCCACATATATACACCCCTTCCCCATTGGCTGATGCGATATCGCTAGTCGGAAATCGACGATCGCAAGGGTCATGTGCCCGAAATGCATGCCACTTCCTTTGCTCCGATGCGACATTTCCACTACATCAAGAGAGCATATCGCTTTGCAAACACACCTTCACCACATGCCTCCATTTATCCACATATTTTGTTTAAAATACGATTTATCATTAAAAACTAGCTTCACTGCAGATTCATTGCAAATTCACAGCGTTTTAGCTATCACTATCGCATCGCAGAAATATATAAGGCACCGCACCATCCAACACCCTGCCACGACACCCGCTGATGTCATACACCGTACCAGGAGCTACTGCTGATGTCACCCGCCAAAGAAAGGAGCGCAAGCGCAAAAAAACATCTTAGGAGGCTCGGATTCAAATTCTGAGGCAGTTTTCGATGCGCGACTAGCGCCTAGCGCTAATCGCGCATCGCTACGGGAAATAGGCCTTATTGGAGAATCTTTAGGGAATATTTTGATTCCTCGGCCAATCTTGCACCAAAAAGAGCTGAAAAAGCCCGATTTTGCAGTTTTGATCACAACAGAAGATAGAGAGAGACTCGGTTCAGAGGATAAAAAGTATCAGAGCAAATATGAAGCTAAAAAGCACGTCAAAGAGTATCAGTGTAGCGGCAAAGTGTATCATACAAGATCTTCTCAGGGCTCGAGGCGAATGAAGCATTAAAGGAAAGCCTTGAAAGTCAAGAAGTAGTTAAAGAGACATTCAAAGCTCACCAACATAGGTGACTGCACATTAAAACTCACAGAAGATCAGCAGACCCGAATTCAATGAGCAGTTACTACAAAACCACTGCACCAAGTCATAGAGGACACCTCATAAACTCACTTTTAATCCAGCTGCCTCCGGCAGCCCAAAAGAGGCTTAATTGCATTTAATTCCAGCATATGTTAGGTTTTAGAAAGCCTTTTTCTTGCAGACCTGTTTAGATCAGTTGTAATAAATATTTTTAGATATTTTGCTTATATATACGACCCTGAAACATGTAAGAAGTGTTGGCTGGTTGGTTGGTATTTGTTAGTTGATGTTTTGCTTGAGCTAAGACTCGCACTATATACCTGATGATTTCTATAATCAAAGATTGTTGAAAGCTTAGAGGATGAACTTTTTGATGCATTGCTAATGGTTTTGAAGAGTGAATGATGGAATTCTTGTGCTGTTGTATGAAACAATAAGTTTTCTCATCTCTATAATTTTCAATTTCACATATGCTCAAGTCACGGAACTAAAGTTTCATTTAGAATTTTCTTTGATGCACTCTATGCTCAGTTCCTGTGTCTTCTTAATGTTTTCCTCTTGATTTAGTCATAAATTTGAATTCCTCATGGCTCATATTTACTCTAACTCACCTATGAATGACTGTTATTTAAGAATTCTTAGCTGCTCTTAAGTACGGTTCTTTCATGTTCCCTCTGCTAAAATTGATTGAGAGATTCTTCGCTGCCTCTCATTCCTTAGCCCCCAACCCATCTCCATTCAGTTTCGGATATTGTTTCATGAATAGCTACCTTGCTCCACCTTTCTCTTGTGACCAAGAAAACGCACCATCAGTTGCACTCCATGACTCCACGCCCAATGGTTTGAAATTCATCTTACTATGCCTTGCCTCTTTTCTTGAAGACATCTCCCTTTCACCAAGCCTTCCTTCAACCCAAAAACAAAACCCACTGAACCCAATAGCTAGCCTAAAATCATCATCAACAAAGCTAAATCATTAAGAGAGAGCCCTCTCTCATTGCAGGTGGGCTAGAACCTATAATCCAAAGATTGGTTTGTAGTTACCTCGGCCGTATCCCTTCAGGAGCTTAGGGACAACCTGAGTGATAACATAATGGCGACTCTGTGGGGGAACTCCTCAGATAATCTCACTAAACCAGTCTGAAGCTCCACAGAGGAAGAAACCGACCTTCACAAGTCTGTTCGGCCCGTGTTCTTAGAAAATGTCCAAAAAGCAAGTTAGAAGCTGGCTCCCAAGAAACATTCACGTTACACAAGATTAAATACAGATCCAAATCCCCCAACTGTTTTTGAAAATCCTAACATAATCCCCAAAATCCTTAGAAAACAAGAGCAGCAGGAAGGTTTTGTTGATACTATTCCTGAAACAGTTCAGCCTAGTAGTTTTTCAACCCTTGTTAAAGTTTTGTTCCATTCAAACCCTTCTTCCCCTTGTTCATCATCCACTTCTCCAGGCACTTCTTCCACACCTCCATTCACTGCAAATACTACCACTACTACTCCTACTATCCCAATCACTCCAGTCATTCCACTTATCCCTGTTCTTCCCTTTATCCTTGTTAATATGGCTAATAGATATGTTCCCTTACAACTGCCTACTAATCCTGGGGCTATGCCTCAGGATTATGAGATGAAAATCACCTATTTTGATGGCACAAATTCCTGCACAACCCTACAGCATACAAAGAAAATGCAAGATTACTTTGAGAGTTATGAAATTGATGATGGCAGTGTAAGAATGAAGATTTTTGTCCAAAGTTTGACCGGTGATGTTAGGACCTGGTTTAGAGTGCTCACACCCAATTCCATATTAAACCCAGAATCCTTATACCAGACATTTATCAATAGATGGGAGAAAAAGAAAGACCCCTTGCACATATTGTCTGAGTATGATACCATCAAAAGAGGACCTCAAGAAATGGTTTTGGATTACTGTGCAAGGTTTAACAATGTTTACAATGCAATACCACAAAATTTGAGACGTCCACCTGATCTTTCTTTGTACAAGTTCCCTGATGGTTTTGATGCTGAGATGGCATATCAGTTAAGGGAAAGAGCCCCTCAAAGCCTTGAAGAGATGCAAGATGTTGTTGTAAGTGTGGAGGCAAACCTAATTGCCAAAAGAAACAGAGCCAGAACTGAAAGAAGAACCACCTTCAAGGAAGAACCTTCAACCTTAGACCAAAAACTAGATGCTATCATCAACGTCATGCATAGGCTAGGAGACAGAGTAGAGAGCGTTGAGAGAAAATCACCATGGGAAGGACAACAGACCAACGCCATGAGGAACCCAAACTTCAGGAAAAATCAGACCACAAACGCAGGAAGGGCTAGTCTCGACCATGATATTAAGCCTCCTTTCCAAGAGAACTATGCGGAAGCATCCACACCCAGTGAGCCCACAAATGAGAGCCACATGAACCTGATAGATTTGAAAAATGAACAGCAAATCTTTCTCACTGAAGAGGACCGAAAATACCCTCATGTAAAATAATTTCAGACCAAGTCGGGAGAGTATTTTGATTTTAAACAAGGTTATGATTCTGCTGTGTATGAGGTACACAAACAATATAAGCTGAGAACAAGAACCATCGATATCTCTACACCTAGAAGAACAAATGATACCAAAAAGCCCAACAAAATTAATGACAGTGTTGTCATAACAGAACCAACTGACATTGCTATCACAAACTTGCATAAGGTAATTGTAGAGGATATATCGGACATTCAGCCTCTATCTCCCTCTCCCTCAAAAGAAAATCTGAACGAAACCCCAAAGAATCTTGCCAAAATAGAAATACCACAAACTATCATTCATCATAACGCTGACATTCAAAAAGAAAACACAGAGAACACTCTCGACAAGGAAAAATCTGCTACTGCTAATGCAAGGATTCCACTAGAGAAACCATTTAACTTAGAAGCAGAAATTGGAAAACTCAAGATACCTTTCCCCTCTTAGAACTTGCCAAACATGATGTATATAGGCAACAAATTCAAAGGTCAGTTCAACTACCAGAGGTCAGGGATGATGTAAATATTTTAGATGATACCCCTGAGCTGTTGTTTGGTCCAGAAGTTAATGGCAAATCAACATATGGACCTGTTCCACCGTTTTATGCCAGTCTACACATACATGACAAAATCTTGCATAATGCTATGTTTGACTCAGGTGCCTCACATAACCTTATGCCCAAAGCTGTAATGGAAAAACTAAACCTTGATGTCACAAGACCCTACAAAGATCTATATTCCTTCGACTCAAGTCAAGTCAAATGCTTAGGCTTAATCAAAGACCTTTGTGTGTCTTTAGTCAAATTTCCCAACAAGATAATCCTAATGGACGTAGTAGTTGCTGACATTCCCACAAAGTATGGCATGCTCCTATCAAGATCATGGGGAGAAAAACTTCAAGGATCCCTTCAACTTGACCTCTCCTATGCCACTATATCTGTCTTTGGGCAACCAAAGAGACTGTACAGTGAAACACTAATGAGGTATGTGGTAAGTATTGAGGAAAAGCCCCAAAATTTTCCAATTTACTCAATCCATTCTGACATGGATTCTTTCATTTTATTCAATGATGACACCAACCCTCCAACTGATGAGAACCCTTTAGCTTCAGATCAAGAAACATGCATCAATGAGGAATCCATTGCCAATACCCATGAAACTATCATAACAGTCAAGGCAACCAGAAAACAAGAAGAACCTCCCGAAACGAAAATTGTAAGTCTGCCCAATCCTCAAATAACTGAAACTCGTAATACAAGCCAAAGATAACAAATAACATGGTATTTAGAGTTTGATGGTTCTGTCAATAAGTTAGGAGCAGGGGCAGGCGTATGGATTCATAATACACATGACAATCATGCAGAAGGCCATGCCTATAGACTAAATTTCAGATGTACTAATAACATGGCAGAGTATGAGGCTCTCCTCTTAGGCCTTAAATTGCTCAAAGCCCTAGGAGCTGCAAAATTGTCCATTCTAGGCGACTCTGATTTGATCATCCAACAAATGAAAGGTAAATTTGTTACCAATAACAATAGAATGAGAGCTTATAGAACTGCTGCCACAGAAATACTTAGTTCTTTCAATGAATCCTAGCTTGCCAAAATTTCGAGAGACCATAATATTCATGCTCACAGTCTAGCAACTTTCACTAGCACATGCAAGCTTCCCTTTGAACCAAATCACCATTTCACTGCTGAGATAAAACATAGACCCTCGGTCCCTAACAATGTTAAGGATTGGCAAGTGTTTCAAAATGATGCCCAGATTAACAATTTCCTCACTCTTGAGGACGAATTTTCGAATACAAACATTGACATGGATTCCATGAATGACTCCCAACAGCTAAAAGAAGAAAATCAGCCGCCTGTAACAGCTGCAACAGCTAAACAAATCCTTGACCCAACTATTTTTGACAACACAAACATAGAACAACTAAAACAAATGTGTTCAGAGGAAACAGTCAGAAGAGAGGATGAGTTTATTGATCTAAAGAGTAATTTGCTGCCTGCTGGCCTCACTCCATTAAAAGACATGTTCGATGAAAATGATGTGCCCAAAAAGCCAAAAATGGAGCCTTTAAATTCTGCTATAGAAGAACACAACAGAGGGACAGAAGAACAACCCAAAATGATTAAGTTGTCCAAAAATCTGCCCCCTGATCATAAACCAAAATATGTGGATTTTTGCAAAGAGTTCCAAGATGTATTTGCTTGGAGTTATGAGGACTTGAAGTCCTATGACACCTCAGTGATCCAACATACCATTCCCTTAAAACCAAATCAAAAACCGTTCAAACAGAAACTTAGAAGAATCAATCCTGTTATCACAAAATCAGTACTGATGGCTGCTAATCAGTTAGACTCTATGTAACTATTTCAGACTAGACTCTTGGCTAAGGATTAGCCTCCCTAACCTGAGAGGGCTCTCTCAAAATAAACTGCTGATTTATCTTTTAACACAAAGAAGGCTAACTCTTGAAATGAAAACATTAATAAACATGATGGTTGGACAAACAACACAAGATTTCTTCCATTGGGCTCATGGAGTCAAACACCATTTCAGTAAACCATAAAACTACTCATTCATGGAAGTCAAGGCATGTAATGTTTAAACACTCAAACATCTCTCAAAAGAACCTCAACACATAAATATACACAGGAAATCTGAGCACTAGGTGAATTCAGAGTGATTGTATATCTATAAAGCTGTAAAATATAAAGGATAAGACAAAACCACATACATCTTGAGCATTTGAACAAAGTATGAATCTTGAGAAGAAAAAGTAGTCCTTTCTTTTACTGTAAAAAGTCTTTTACATAGGCCAATAAAACTCTGTTTTTTCATAAACATCCAACCCTCATTACGTCAGAGTTTGATCTATATATAGAAAAACATTCTTAACTACTTTGAGCCTCCTCCTCCAGCATGAGGGGAGCTCGATGACTGTCATTAACTACCCCTATCTATTTTTAACAGACTTATTAAATACACAAAGTATTAAGTTGTAATTACAAAGAGTCCTAATCGAACTTAAACTCTAATTCTATTATCCTCGTAACATGATTCCTTTCTAGATCTTCGACAGCTGTCTCCTTTAGTTTTGGCCGTGATAGCTGAGATAAGGATGCAAGGAACAAGATTAGCATTGGATGCTGAATGTGCTGATGGTTCATTGATCATAAGAACAAACCCCTCTTTTTTTGGTCCTTATCTCCCACCATCCTTCGAAAGTTAAGCAATATGTCCCCCAGCTCTTTAATACCCCAAAACTGATGAGCATCACCATATTCCCAAATATACTGGAAGCCTTGTTGATTCAACAGGTGTATAAGCCCAAATCCTCGTATGCATCTCCAACCAAACCCTAACCACCGGTAATAAAGTAACTTTATTAAAGCTATAACTTAAGACAAAATATTTCACCTTTATGGAAATGCACACTTGTCATTATCTGAATGGCTCTACTAGCCTTATGTGGTCTCCTTGATGTTCCTTAGGCATTTTCTTCAAAAATTTGCTGACCTTACCATTAAACTGTTCATTTTCCTCATAAATCAACACCTACAACAGTTTCGTAGCGTGCTACGAAACTGCTGTTTTCTCAAAAACACAGTCTTTAGTGAATGTCTCAATATTCTCTGTGACTTTAACAGCTCTGCCACCGGTTTCAAAACTCCTATTTTACCTTGGATTTATATAGTCGTGCTTACATGCCTTAAAAATGATGAACTTAAGCAAAATTAAGCAAAACTTTGAAACAACACCTGACTCAGAATCTGCAATTTCATTTGGCAGCTAATTTATTTAGTTGTGCTTTCAATTTTGCAACCTCCTTTTCCATGGCTGCGATTTCAGCTACGGCCCTCTCCATCTCAGCCACTTCTCTTTCGGTTGCCTCCCACTGGTTCTTTGTAGATGCAGTATTTCCTTCTTTTGCTTTCTTTGTTCTGGATTGTTTCTCAACTTCTCTTGCTTGTTTTTTTGTAAAAGGTTTTTTCTTTATTTTCTCTGCTTCCTCCGTTTGGGGCAGCTGTTTAATTACTTCTGTTCTAGGCATCTTTACAGCTACCTCTTCTTCATGCACTTTCTCAGCCTCTTTAATTTGTTTCCTTGTAACTGGCCTTCGTGGTTTGAACACAAACTCTTCACCAGGTTCATCAAACCTTAACCTCTTCGAAGCTTTTGATTTTTTAGTGCTCTCTGGTGATGATTGAGTTAAGTCAATGTGCATTGGCTCAATATGCACTGATTGAGCCTATTCAAACTCAATAGCCTCAAGCAGATCACTCAAACTAGCCTTTGATATTGGAATTTCCTCAACAGCTACTGATTTGCCCTTCTCCTTGCTTAATTGACTTCTGGTCTTTACTCTTGATACCCTTTCAACCCCACTTGATCCAGGTGTATTTTTCTGGTGCTTGACCTTTTCTTTTGATGATGGTTGAGATGGCTCTTTGATAACCAATGGCTTCATTGATTCCTTCAATTTGGTCTTGGTCTTCTTCTTATCTTTTATCTCCTTTCTAAGCTCAGCAAGAGTAGGTTCCTCAATTGACTCTTCTCTTTCCCTAACAAGCAATGGGGTGAGGCCTGTCTTACTCTGAAAACCAGCCATAAAAATAAAGGAATTCCAATCCTGACCAATTTTCTGCAGACTATCCAACACTAACAGTTTCACTAAACCATGATGAAACAATGATGTCTCACAGTTATCCTTCTTCAATTGAATTTTATCACACATCTTTCTAAGGCTATGAAACAAGTAGAATGGGATATCTACAGATGCTTTGCCTGTAAAATGCAGCAACAGCTTAAAATGATAGGAGTAAACTTTAGTATATCTCCCTTCACATGTTAAATACTTTTGAATACATGTAAGGAGAAGTGCATAGTGTTCCTTCACGTAATTCCTTGGCACAGCCTTTGTAAGATCTTCATTCACATAAGGTTCCTTCAAGAATTCCTTGCAGGGGTTCATATCAAATTTGAAGTTTTTAAACCACTCCTGCCCTCCTCTCGGAATTTCAGTCACATTAGCAATAGCCTCTGGAGATACTGGGAATTCTAACATAGATACTTTAGAACTTAAACCTGTAAAATTCAAGGCAAATGCTTTTGTTACCTCTGAATGCCCACCTTGCAACTTCTCACAAAATCTCCAGCAACCAGCATCCTTAAAGGCTTTTCTTACACCTTCATCTCTTAATGCAAGGTCCAATCCCTCAGGTTCTGTTCTTTGACATCTTCCAGACCGATGCCCCTTCTTCTCCATTTTTGCTTTGAAATCTTTCGCACAGAGAAACTCCACCAGCTTCAAATCAAATGGCAAATTCAAATTTTGGGACGCAGGCTCGCTTGCAATCAGGTTCTTTTAAGGAAGAAACTCGGGCTCCTTTGCAATTTAACAATCTTATCATACAAGCAGGTCAGTTCATGCATCATTAACAAACATCATGACACTACCATGCATTACAAAACCGTTTGAATGATCTTTATGTGCGTGGCTATGAACCTATTGGTGGAATGATGGCTCATAAGCTTGGAAAGGATGCCAACTGACAACAAACGGACGGACACATTGACTCATCTCCCCAGACATGACATTTCAAGACTCTGTGTTGCAAAATCCCCGAATCCACGATTTCGTAGCGCAGATAGTTATAAATTATAAAAATGCGCTACGAAATGGCTGGTTACTGACACGCTGTGAAAAAGCTAAAACATCATTGTGCTGCCAAATCAATCAATAAAACTGCACTGCGGAAATGTGAAAAGGGCCAGTGACATAAGCAAGATAAGACATGCCTTATACCATCATGATGGAGGATGACTAACGGTATTTGAAAATGATCTACATCAATATCTTTCTAAAACATGATCCTTAAGTAACAAATATAGGAAAACAACCATTTGACACCTATTTTTTGACAATGAAATTTTTTGGACAACATTATGTACATGTGACTGCCGTTCTAGGTGATAACAGGCCCATATTCCAGATGAAAAACGTAAAGCTTTAGACCAAAGAGTGAAAAATGTATCTTTGCTGGATATTCTGAAGATGTCAAAGCATATAGAATTATTCCATTTAAGTCCAAAAATGTTATAATTAGAAGAGATGTAAAGTTTGATGAAAATAAATCGGCCTACGAGCCTAGTTCGGCGCATGTGCCACCTCTCTCTATCTCTTCCACCTTTGAATATATTTCTTCTTCAGATGATGAAAGTGAGGATGACAATCCTCCCCCACTTTCTCAGGATCATCCTTTAGCTCCTTTAGCTCCTTCACTTCCAAAATGGGTCCAAGCTACTCGAGATGCAGCAGGTGATCTTGCCGGTGATCCTACAGATCATCGCCGTACCCGTTCTCAGTTTGAAAGAGCCTCTTCTTTACTGGCTCAAGTGTCAGCAAATTATGATACTGACACCTTTGCAGAAGCTTCAGGCCATCCAGATTGGGACGCAGCTATGAATGAAGAATATCGTTCATTATTGGTAAACGATACATGGGATCTTGTTCCTCTACCAAAGGGACGAAAACTTGTTAGATGCAAATGGGTTTACCGAACCAAGTATGGCCCAGATGGGAAAGTTGATAAACATAAAGCTCGTCTTGTTGCTAAAGGTTTTTCACAAGTTGAAGGCATTGACTATACTGAAACCTTGTCCCCTATTTCCAAAATGAACTCTGTCTGCCTTATTCTTTCCCTTGCTACCTCTTTCAAATGGGAAGTCCATCAGATGGATGTTAAATGCGCCTTCTTGCATGGGGACTTGCATGAAGAAATCTATATGGAACAACCTATTGGCTTCATCCAAACAAACTCAAGTCTTGTATGTTGGCTTAAGAAATCCCTTTATGGTCTCAAGCAAGCTCCTCGGGCTTGGTATGCCAAAATGGATAGATTTCTTTTAGAATCTGGCTTTTCTAGGTGTCATTCGGACAATACTGTCTACACCAAGAAAGTGGGCAACTCTCTTATCATCCTTGTTCTTTATGTTGATGATCTTATCCTCACTGGTAGTGATCCCAACCTTATCAACCATGTGAAGTCCAGCCTTAAAAAGAAATTTGAAATGACAGACTTAGGAGACTTACACTATTTTCTCGGTCTTCAAGTCTTGCAATCCAAGGAGGGTATTTCCCTTTCCCAGTCCAAGTATGCTTGTGATATTCTTCGTCATTTTCACATGGAAGATTGTAAGCCAGCTCCCTCTCCCTTTCATTCTGGAGTCAAACTTTCAGTCTCTTGTACTTGTCCTGAAGTTGATGCTACCTTATACCGTCAACCTGTAGGAAAACTCTTGTATTTAACCCATACTCGTCGTGACCTTTCCTTTGTTGTTGGCCTTGTTGCTCGTTTTATGCAAAACCCCCATGAAAGTCATTGGAAAGCAGCTAAAAGAATACTTCATTATGTTCGAGGTACAGTACAGTTTGGGATTCATTACAGTGCGAAAGCAGCTCCTCTATTAGTTAGTTTCACTGATTCTGATTGGGCTGGTGACCCTGATGATCAGAAGTCTACTGCCGGTTATGTCTTCACTCTTGGTTCAGGACCTATTACATGGGCTTGTAAGAAACAGGCTTCCATTTCTCTTTTGTCAGCAGAAGCAGAGTATCGTGGTGCCGTGTAAGCTAGTAAGGAAGCCTTGTGGCTTCGTCAGATCCTATCAGAATTTGGCTTTGAGCAGCAGCATCCGACTACACTTTGGTGTGATAATCAAAGTGCCATTCAGCTTTGCAAAGATCCAGTTCAGCATCAGCCCAGCAAACACATTGAACTTCACATGCACTTCATCAGAAAGCTCATTCATGACCATGTTCTTGAAGTGCAATATTGTTCAACAGATGATCAGGGTGCAGACATCTTCACAAAGGCTCTCACAGAGGCGAAGTTCACTAAACTTCGATATATGCTTGGAGTTCAGGAAGTTGTCACTAAGGGGGGATAGGCTCTAGTGCCTCCTTCCTACTCCTATTGTGTCATATTTGTAAATCCTTCAATCCTATCCCAAGTTGTCCTTAAGGGGGGATGTTAGGATATTCCGACACATAGGAATAGTTAAGTTCAACTTGGTCTAGTATAGAGTTAGGTATAGAGTTAGGTAAAGTGTGTTTCTTTACAGTTGTACATTTTGTAACTTACAATCCGACGGTCACGATATGTAGTGATCCGACGGTTCATTCTCTCCTCGGTATTACCGACACTTGATCCGTGGCTTGACACCCGATTGGTCCATGAATTCTATTTAAAGCGCATGGAGGGTCATTTGTAGGTTAACCGTGCATGAGAGAAGCTTATGTAAATTTTCATTCTTTTATTAATAAATTGCCTGTAGTAGCCACGTTGGCGCAGGCCGTGGACTGTTTCCCTCTCTGAGGGTTTTAACCACGTCAAAATACTGGTGTATTGATCTGTGATCTGTTTGTGAGCAGTGTCCTTTTGGTGTTCTGTCTGAGAAACTTACCCTGTAAATTCCTACATCCTTCGACTCTGCGACTTCCCCAGTCGTTCCTCTGTCCCTTTGATCATGAGGAATCATTCCTGGCGGCTCTGCGTCTCTTCGGCTGACCATCTGTATTCCTCTCTGTGCAATCATCCCTCTGCGGATCTATGTCTGGCCATTTGGCTTTGTGGCTCTCTCCGTATAACGCATTCCTGTTACAGCAGTGCCCACTTATAGCGAGGCATAAGTGAATGGGAGCCGTTACAAACAAAATACACAAGCGACCTTTTTCCAAAATAAAATCTGTGAAATAACGCATATCTCGTTCGTAATGGAAATACAAAGGGATACACAAGGAAACCCATCATGGGCCTTAAGCCCAAACTTCAAATGGCCTTCAATCGCATCTATATCCCTCTCAGGTCCGTCCTGCCATCGCATGTCGCAATCGCACAGGCGAAATGCTTAAAAGCCAAGAAATGGCCAAAAACATCAATACACTGGAATAGATTGAAAATCCAAAAATCCGGACTTCAAATAATATGCAGTCATGTTTATAATCCTATCAGGTTCACGCCCTGATCACAAATCTCAATCGCAAGAGGCAAGATCTCTGGTCCATGGACTTAACACAACAATGATGCAATACGTGCCATTGATCCTCCACCGTCCGAACAAACTCGCAATCCAACGGTCTAGATACGATCGCATCATTGCTCATCGCAATATTGCATATGTCAACAACCCTTTGTATGGTTGCGATCCCGATTGTCGATTGCCGATCGCTGATATCGGCGTATCGCATATCACAATTGTAAAAGCCTGAGGGTCTATGCACTGATCCAATATATATAGCCGATGCCGATTCATCGCAATCACAAGTCGCTCTGCCTGAGTTCTGATATCGCATGAAGACCTACCTCCGATGTGATATATTGGAGATCATTGATCGGGTGTCCGTCCGGCCTTTGGTCTAAGTCCTCCCTCTGCACCTCTTTCGATGTGATTTCCTTAAGGAGCCTTTAAATCCATTTTATAAGAAATGCCTCCTTTTCTAAGGATAATGGGAAATCTTCTTTTTGCGATAAATCCTTCATCTAGAGTCCATTTTTGCCCATTCAAACTGCAGTAGATTTAGATTGAAAAGATCTACACAATGAGACTATTCCCAATAGCATCCTCTGACTTTCATTTTCCTCTGTCAGGAATATTTTTAGACTGAGTCTATACTAGATCCATTTTGGATCACGTCTTCCCACTAAAAAGCTTTTGGAATCCAAAAGACTGATATACTGATCTGAATAGTAAATGAGAGTACCTCGCCCTCTTCCTTCAAACTTCATGCACTTGCCTTGCATAGTGCCTCTGAACACTTCCTTCCTGGATGTGCTTGTCCTCCTGGGAAGAACTATCTTCCTTCTTGACTTCATGCAGAACTCCTGCTGAGAAGGTCACAGAAGGTAGTTTGAACTTCTCTGCCTTGATCATTGATACAAGGTGGCTTAAACCAATGTGAAGTTACATCTGATTCATAAAATTTTCATTTGTACCTATTTGACATATTGTCAACAACAACTGTTAACAACAACATGATTACATACAACAACTGGATGGCCTAAACTCCTGCTTCAACAAAATAAACAGATTTCACATCTTGTGAACACCTCCATGTCTTTACATCTGCATACACATGATTGACTAGATAACAAGCCAACAACACATGCCTTTAAAATAATTGACCCTTCAATTTCAGCATTTAGAAAAATAATTCTATAGTTCTTTTTCAAAGATGAAACACTTCATCAACATCTCCATCTTGGATACCAAATCAACCTTTTCCAAGTCAATATTACATTACATGCATGTTTAAAGACAAAGAAATCAACCCTTCAAGTTAATCACACATACATGTTTAAATACAAGGAAATCGTTAACATCCCCGTGTTCATGCATTTCATCCTTCAACTTTTGCTTAAGTACACTGTACTTTCGAAGCTGAAATGAACATAATGTTGCAGCAATAAAGTGAGTCTCCAACTCAACTTTTCCATTCACCTTCTTGGTAAAAACCTTCAACTTGCATTCCATTAACAAAGAAACACAAATAGATGCATTTTCAAAAGACATGCAACCTTAATTGGAAAAGAACTCTAACCATTTCTTACCAATCCATTTCAAAGGTGCTACCTTTATCTGCACATTAGCATCGACATGCGAATCATCCTGAACACACATCAATCATGGAATCTTTCTTTCCATTCTTGCCATTTTCTCTTTCCACCTTCTTCAAGTTTCGTGGAAGCATTGTTGGATTCAAAGTCCAACACTTTTCAACAATGTGTGCTTGCTTATGGCAGTAAGTGCAACACATGTGCATCTTCTTGACAACATGATTTGCCTTGTCCAATGGACCTTTGGCTTCTTGCTTCTTTTCCTTACAAAGTTTCCTGCATGTGGCCATTCCCTTCCAACATCTAGAAACATTATGGTTAACCAAACCACAAAAGGAACATGCAATTTTTTTCCCATACTTATATGGAAATTTACCATGCTGAACATAATCAAAGGAATATGATTAGAACCATATTTATACCTTTCTTTTTCACCTTTATTGCCTTCATGAGGAGGTGAATCAATGAAGAAGTAGCTCCCTTTGAAACATCATCAACCTCTTCAATTTCAGAGTTTCTACAACTCTCTGGTTCAAGTGTATGCTGATATACACCTTCTTTCTGCAAAGTATGCTTCATACTATTGCATTCCCCAAGAATACAATCTTCACACTCTTGAGGTAGAAGACTTGCAATGAAACTCCTTCTTGGAGTTGTTTCAATGGTCTTCATGGCAGCTTTGGAACTTTCTCCATAAGATTGTCCATAGTCAAGACCCAAATACTTAGGCATTTCCTCAACCATTATTGGTTCAACAATACCCTATGCATGTTTGCCCAAGCCTTTTCCTTCATATCCCATCTTGGACATTAACTTGGAACCTATGCCTCTGGTATGTTTTTCAAAAGAACCAATATAAACATTTCAGAGGAATTTGAAGACAAACAGGAATTGTTTACCTCTTCTTCAAGTTGATACTTGACCAAGGCTTCTTTGGCAACAAAGAGTTGTCTCTCCAACTCATGCATCCTTTTCAAGTTCATATTTGCAATATGAAGTTGTCTCTCCACTTCCTACAATTTGTTAGAAAGCAACTGCTGCTCTTCCTTCATGGAATTCAACTGCTCTCGAAGTCCAACACTCATTTCTCTCACCATATCCATCATGATGAAAAATTCTTGCTTCATGTCTTTATCATAGAATCTTGTGATGAAAGAAGACTTTGAGGACTCACTTGTAGAAGTTGTCATTATCAAAATGAACAAAAGAACTTCAAACAAGATTAACAAAGAGCTTATTCAAGCAGCCCTTTGCAACAAACCTCTTGTGCTTCAAGGATTGCTTTGAGGTCTTTGAGGATAAGAAGAATTCCTTCAACCCTTCTTCCTTCTTGTCCTCTCTTGGACTTAGCTAACAACCGCTTTCCCTGAACCTTTGCAAACTCAAACAATAGTCAGTTTACAAAAAATCAAACAACTAAATTCTTTCTACTGTTTGAACACCTTTCAAGTCAAACAAACATACACTGGTACCAATTGCATCATGATGCAATCTACTTCATGACCAATTGCTCTGGTATAACTAGCTTTGATATCACCCTCTTTGAAGGTGGGGTTAATCAACATGAGGCTCCAATACCACTTGATCTAAAATGGGGCACTAAAAGGCCTCTTGTTAGCTTATAAGAACCTCTCCCACTCCAAAGCTTATATATTCCCAAGATCTATCTTATGCTTGACAATTTGCGGAATAAATAACTTGAAATAGGTGTATGCTTGTGTTTGTACTTTAACTGTTAAGTGCTTTAAGTTTATTTGCTTAAAACTGATATGTATCATGTAACAGTGAAACAATGCAGCAAATAAACATCATACACATAGCAACAAGATGCAGCAAGTAAACAAACCATAATACAACAAGTTTAATATGGAGTTCACCCTGATATCTTGGGCTATGTCTCCTTGAGCTCTAGTCAACTCGACTAGGCTCTTTGGGATTATGGCTGAATTCTTTTACAAGCTCCATGCTCAACTCCATTGGTTTACAACTGAACCTATGGGTTTAGAATACCATTTTTATCTCTGGTCGTTTGGCTCTCTGGCTCTCGGCTTTGGCTCTAGCTCTAGCTCTGTATCTAGGCTTGGGCTTTGGCTCTAGCTCTGGCTCTAGGCTCTCTGAGTTATCGACCCTTTGGTTTTGCGCAACTATCTTGCTCTCTGGCTCTGCGCAATTATCTTGAGCTCTAGCTTTGGTGTTCACGAGCTTCTGGTTTCACTTGACCTCCAAGCGAATCTCAAAAACCCCCTCTATCAATCGTGCTCTCTGGCTTTTGTGAGGTATCCTCTGAATCTGCAGCTTCCCTAGCCGTTCCTCTGTCCCTTTGATCATGAGGAATCATTCCTGGTGGCTCTATGTCTCTTCGGTTAGCCATCTATCTTCCTCTCTGTGCAATCATCCCTCTGCGGCTCTGTGTCTGGCAATCTGGCTCTGTAGCTTTGTGGCTCTCTACGTATAACACATTCCTGTTACAGCAACGCCCACTTATAGCATGGCACAAGTGAATGGGAGTTGTTACAAAGCAAATACACAGGCAACCTTTTTCCAGAACGAAATCTGTGACATAACGCATATCTCGTTCGTCACAGAAATACAAAGGAATACACAAAAAAACCCATCATGGACCTTAAGCTCATACTTCAAATGGCCTTCAATCGCATCTATATCCCTCTTGGGTCTGTCCTGTCATCACAAGTCGCAATCGCACAGGCGGAATGCTTAAAACTCAAGAAATGGCTAAAAACATCAATACACGAGAATACACTGAAAATTTGAAAATCCAGACTTCAAATAATATGCAATTGTGTTTATAATCCTATCGGGTCCATGCCCTGATTGCAAATCGCAATCGCAACATGCAGGAGCTCCGGTCCATGAACTTAACACAACAATGATGCGATATGTACCATTGATCCTCCACTGTCCGATCAAACTCGTGATCCAACGGTTTAGATATGATCACATCATTGCTCATCGTAATATCGCATATGTCAACGACCCTTTGTATGGTTGCAATCTTGATCATTGATATTGGCATATCGCATATCACAATCATAACAACCTGAGGGTCTATGTGCCGATCCGATATATATCGTCGATGTCGATTCATCGCAATTGGAAGTTGCTCTTGCCAGATTTCGATATCGCATGAAGGCCTTACTCCGATGTCATATATCGGAGATCGCTGATCGGGGATCCATCCGACCTTTGGTCTAAGTCCGCCCTTTGCACCTCTTCCAATGCGATTTCCTTAAGGAGCCTTTAAATCCATTTTTATAAGAAATGCCTCCTTTTTAAGGATAATGGGCAATCTTCTTTTTGCGATAAATCCTTCATCCAGAGTCCATTTTCGCCCATTCAAATTGCATTAGATTCAGATTGAAAAGATCTACGCAATGAGACTATTCCCAAGAGCATCCTTTGACTTTAATTTTTCTTTGTGAGGAATATTTTTAGACTTAGAGTCTATATTAGATCCATTTTGGATCAAGGGGGTAGAGGTGGAAAGGGAGAACAATATCCTTATGATTCCCTATCTTAGAAGAGGACACCACAACCACCATGAAATATATCTCACCTTCTATCCTTCCTAATTTTCATGGCTTAAGAACTGAGGATCTGAGACATTTCTTTTTGAGTTTAAAGTATTATGTAGATCCTATGACTAGTTACTTGATACTCAAAAATTGAATTGGTTTCCAACCACTCTAAAAGATGGAACCCTTAAATGGTTCATGGGCCTATGAACACACTCTATTAGAACATGGCGCGAAATGAAGAGGGTATTCATAGAAAAATACAAAGATTATTTTATGCACCGTAACCTTAAGGGTGAAGTCTTTAAGATGATGCAAGAAGAGAATGAAAACCTTGAAGATCTAGTGGAAAGGTTTGCCTACAATATCAGAAGAGATAAAAATGCACAGTTTAGATGAGGAGACATTGAAAACTCTTTGGTAAAAATTATAAGAGATTAGTGTATTGATCTTCTCAATTTAATGGCAAAGGAGATGTTTCCCAATTATCATTTGATGAAATATGTGAGTTGTGCAAACACATTTCAAGAGGTAGGACTAGACATGGAAAGAAACCAAGAGATCCAGTCATGTCAAGAGTTAACAAATATGCATCTAGAAAATAAGTAGAGAAGAATTAGGCAATTTGCTTATTAATTTCAAAACATATATCCTTGGAAATCTTAGTGAACAACTAGATACTCTAAAGATACAAAACAAGCAAAAAGTTGAGAATGTTTCTTTATCCATCTTCTATCCCAAGTGTAGGAAAAAGCATGCTCTACGAGAATTGACTTCTTATAGTGTGGAGATTTGTGTCATATGTGCTAAAAACCATGATACAAAATAATATTCTTCAATACCTGGGTTTAAATATGTTTAAGATGAAGCTGGATCAAGTCAATTTGAATCACTTTACTTTATTTCTAAAAGACCATGGCAGTCTCAACAAACAAGTATGACACAAGGTCCCAATACTCAATATCAATCATATGCACAACTGCAAAGCAATTGGATTACACCTATGCCTTGGAAACCTTGGCCATCTTAACCTGAAAATCCATCTTAGGCATAAGATTTGAAAAATTATTACCGTAGAAATCCCTAGTATCCTAAATTCCAACAACCGTATCCTCCATACCAACCTCAGTACTACCCTCCTCAACCTACTCAACCATAGTTTCAAACACAAACCTCAAATCAACCACTTCCATTACCATCCACTCCATTTCCTCATAAATCCAATCAACTACCTGGTCAACTACTTTCGAATCCAAATAATAATATTCATCGACAACCCATTTCGAATGTTGAGGATCAAAATTTTCAAGCTTGCGTAATATCCCCCCAGGAATAAATGATGTCCAACTTAGATCTAGTAGGGTTTTGCAAAAGAAATCACCACCAGTTGTCATCCAATAATTTAAGGAGGATTAAATTCCTTAAAAAGAGGAATATCATGATCAAGAAAGGACTCCTCCAAAATAAGATGTTTCTACACAATTTGATGAAAACTAAATAAAGCCAACTCCTACAATTCCTCTAGTACAACAACCTTTTGTTTCCTTACAAAATCCTCTTTTTCATGAAAGACTCAAAATTGATAAGGGAGTAGAAAGGCAAATTGTTTTGCCTGAATATGATAGGCTAGATGAATTGAAAAATATTTGCCTCAAAATTCCTTTACTTCAAACTATAAAGGAAATACATATATTTGAAAAAACAACAAAGGATCTATGCATTAAATACCAGGAAGAAAAAGAAGAGATGTTAAAAAGGTTCAATTGGTAGGAAAGGTTGTAGATATTATGGTGGGGAAACCATAGTTCAAAAATATCTAAATCTTGGTAGCCCTATCATAAAAATCCACATCAATAGTATTGAAATTCCAAATACTTTGTTTGATTTAGGATCAACCATTAATATTATGAGCAAGCAAACTATGGATCAATTAAAGCTTCCCAATCTTCAATATACCCCAACTTTACTTCAATTAGTAGATAGATATGTTATCAAACCAAATGGTATATTAGATGTGTTTATTTCTTTAGATTCATGGGAGTATCTTGTTGATTTTATGATTTTAACTCCCAAGAATAATCTAGGAGGCAATCCATTGGTCCTTGGTAGACCTTGGATAGCTATAGTTGATGCCTTAATAAGTTGTAGATTTGGTGATATGTACATTTCTGATGGCAACTCTACTAAGAAATCACATTGTACCCACCTGTAAGAAAAAATTGAAGTAGAAAGTGAATTTTGGATAGATGATGATAATTAATACTTTGATGACATTCAACCAATATTTACTCTTTCACAAATATATGTAGAGGGTCAATTGATGATCCAAAGATAAAAATAGGCTCAAAAATGGAAGTGCTTGGAATCTCCTGAAATCGGCATCAAGTCGTAGTGTTCATTGTCTTGATTCCAGTGGCATTTGGATCACTTCAATCCAACGTTGTATGAAGAAGTTATGGCGTTCTAAAGTTTTTGACCAAAAACTAAAAAGTCAAAATAGGGTTGACTGGGCTACTGATTGGGAAGTCCATACAACTAACATCATCAACCAACTATGCAGGGTACAGTTGGTGGTGGACCAATATGGTCTTGCCACATGACATCATTGTATATGTTGCAGGTGGCGCAATTTGGTTGGTTAGTATGGTTTGAGGTGGCCCAATAAGGAGCTTCCACATGGACTTATGAGAGGGTGCCATGTGGCCCTCTATGATTGGTCAAAAATTTTATAGCAGTCCCAAGGGCCTCAACAGGGTTCGACCCCTAGACTTGCATTAGACCAACCTTTGACCTTACCAATCACACCACCGCGTTTGGTTCTTAACCTATAAT
The DNA here is from genome assembly GCA_000404065.3 of Pinus taeda. NCBI lineage: Eukaryota > Viridiplantae > Streptophyta > Pinopsida > Pinales > Pinaceae > Pinus > Pinus taeda. Next base: position 56,393 of record APFE030435516.1, on the reverse strand, counting down.
GATCACTGGTGAAATTTAGAGTGGAGTTGTCGGTGGTTTATGGGGAGGGGGCTGGACGATTAACCCCTACCCTAGGTTACATACTTATCATATAACCCTTGGCGAGTAGTGGAGGCATTATAACGGAAAGGGCGTGGACTAGGCCCCAACCCATGGTCTTATTACACCACCACGTCACCAGGCATAGAGCTATGGCGAAGGGGCAGGGCACTTTGCCCTAGCCCTGGGTCTTATGTGTTACCCACATGACCACAAGTGAAAGGGAGTGGGGCGGGGCACTTGGCCCTAGTCCCCAAACCTATTGGAACCCACATCAATGCCATGTGACCTTATCTCATAGCGGAAGGAGCAAAAGCAAGTGGGGGCTGGAATTTGGCCCCGACCCCGACCATATTGATACATATGACCTAATCTCGGAGCAATGGAGGGCTTATTTGGCGAGGGCGGGTGGTTAGCCCCGACCCCCAGCAACATGGCATAATATAACCCTAATTTGGAGCATAAGGGTTATTGGAGAAATTAAAGAGGTAACAAATGCACCTTTTTCGATGGGAATCGCTCCAGTCCTAGGCGAAATTGTCGCTCGACGAACTGTGTAAAGGGAAAAATCGTCGCGCAATTAGCAGGTTTTGCTAATTTGTAGGACATATAATAGAGGATGGCTTAGAGAAGCATATCTTTCTCAATTTTTAACCTTTTTGAGCTCAGGAAGAGACTAAATAGGGGGTTTTGAGTGTCTTGGACTCATTGGAATCCTCAATTTTCTGATTTGAGCATTTTCTGATGGAATTTTTACAAAGTCAAGTCCTTTAGTGTTAGAGACAGTCAAAGTTTTTTAACAGGTTGAAGGCATTTTTGAGCATGGAGAGAGCCTAGTTAGAGGTTTTCCAACCTTCTAGTTTCATCTGCAACAATTGTTACCTCAATAAAGCAACTATTTTTAGTCTTCTCTCAATGTGCTCATGAGAGAACCTCTTTTCAACACTTCATTTTGGAGTTGTATGTTTTTGTGCATGGATTTTAGGTGGAGTACAAGGACCTATTGAGCGAGTGTCCTTTTTCTATTGACAGTCATGACTTGTTGTAGGGAGTCATATTTTTGAGTGATAATTATTTGTAGGAGAATGTTTCTTTGTAGGAGAAACAAACCACTATTTTGTCAACAATGTGTGATGTACTCATCTGTTGGTGAAATCAATATAGCAAGCCTAGCCATTGGAGCAAGCCCTGGAGATGTAGCCCATGAGGGGTGAACTCCGTTATCAAATGTTGGTTTCTTTTCTTCATGTTTATCATCTTGAGTTACATGTGAATTTGTTTCTCTTTTAATTTCATGTGGAAACTTAATTCACCATCTTGAAGAAGTTGTGAAACTTATTTTACCTTTAAAGACCCATTTTGTTAACTTGTAAAGTGTTAGAGGACGATCAGTTTATAGGAGGAGTTTTCCTCCATTTTCATATCAATTAATAAATATGATGAATATTAATGATTCTTCTTCATATTGAGAGCAAGATCAAATTTTTCAAGAGAAATTTAATTTTGAATATTTATCATCTCATCAAATAGCTTTACATTCTATGGAAAAGTTTGGTAATTCCATAGTAGAAAATTTTCCACGAAAAACATTAAACATTAATAATAACTTAGAAGAATTTCAAAAGAGGAAATTGATAAAGATGCTACAAAAATATTCTTCTGCATATGCATGTGATATATTGATATGAAGGAAATTTATCCTAACACATGTATGCATCACATTTACATTCAAGAAAATGCCAAACCAATTAGACAACCTCAGAGAAGTATGAATCCCAGTCCGAGAGAAATTGTTAAAGAGGAATTACAAAAGTTTCTTAATGTGAATTTCATTTATCTGATATCAGATAATCAATGGGTTTCACCTTTAATGATTGTTCCTAAGAAGAATGGAAGATGGAGAGTGTGCATTGATTATAAGGAATTGAATAAGGCTACTTTAAAAAATCATTTTCCACTACCTTTCATTGATTAAGTACCAGATACCTTAGCACGGAAGAAATATTTTTCATTTCTTGATGGTTTTAGTGGATACAACCAAATAGGATTGGCACCTGAAGATCAAGGCAAAACAACCTTTACATGTCCATAGGGTACATATGCTTATAGTGTACTTTTATGTAATGCACCTGCAACATTTCAAAGAGAATTTTAGGTATCTTTTCTGATCTAATTTATGATTTTGTAGAAGTTTACATGGACGATTTCACCGTCTATGGAAATACTTTTGAAGAAGCCCTTGAAAAATTAGAAAAAGTTCTCATTAGATGTAAGGAAGCAAATATTTCAATAAGTCATGAGATTTTTTTATGATGCTTAATGAGGGAATTGTTTTAGGTCACCATATTTTAGGTGATGGAATTAATGTGGATGTATATAAGGTAGAAGTAATTTCTAAAATTCCAGTTCCTACTTGTTAAAGGGATGCTAGAATTTTTCTTGGTTTTACAAGATATTACAAAAGATTCATAGAAAACTTCACAAAAATAGCCTCTCCACTTTTTAAACTTCTTAAAAAAGCTTATGATTTTTTTTTGGAATTTTGACTATCATAAAGCATTTGAATCATTAAAGTAGAAAATCACTGAAGCACCAACCTTAAGAGGACCTAATTGGTCTCTTCCTTTTCATATTTCAAATGGTGCTTTAGATACAACTTTAGGAGTTGCGTTGGGACAAAAAGATCTAACTCCTTGTGTTATTTATTATGCAAGTAAAAATTTGACTCCTACAGAGTTAAATTATACCGTAACAAAAAAGGAGCTTTTAGTTGTTGTTCATGCCATTAATAAGTTTCGACAATATATCACTAGTTATGAAACTTCTATTCATATGCATCATTTTGTTATCAGATATTTAATGAATAAACCAATTACTAATGGCAATATTACTAGATGGCTGTTATTATTATTGGAATTCAATTATATATTTTGGACAGACAAGGAAAAGAAAACACAGTTGTTGTTTTCCTTTCTAGGATGCAAATTGATAATAATGATACTCCTGTGAAAGATAATTTTCCTGATGAATATCTCTTTGTAATGTCTACTAAAACTCCCTGGTTTGCAGATATTGCTAACTATTTGGCTACAAGAAGGTTTCCTCCTTAATTATCAGTCAAAGAAAAGTAGAAAGTCCTCAAATCTAGTGCACCTTACTCATGGATAAAGGAATAATTGTACCTGAGAGGACCTCGCCTAACCATCTGAAGATGTGTTCGAGAGGATGAATTACTAGAGATATTGAAAGCTTGCCATGATGAACCATGTGGAGGACGCTTTCCCAATAAAACAACTGCTTATAAAGTCCTTCTTTTGGGATATTATTGGCCTTCTCTTTTTAAATATGCCAATGAATATGTCAAAATATGTGATAGCTGCAAAAGAATGGGAAAACCCATTCCATCGGATGAGATGCCTCTACTGTGTGAGGTACTTGTGGAGCCCTTTGAAAAATGGGATCTAGATTTTGTTGGTCCAATCAAACCTCCATCTAGGTAGAATATATATATATATATATATATATATTATATATATATATATATATATATATATATATATATATATATATATATATATACTTGTTTGTTCAAATTATGTTACCAAAATGGGTAGAAGCTAAACCACTTCCTTTTGCTATTGAAAATTCTATAGTTTACGTTTATTTTCGAGGATATTTTTACTCGTTTTGGTGTCCCAAGGGAAATGCGACAGATCAAGGTACTTAATTCAAATTCAAGTTGGTGTAAAAAATAATGGAGAAATACAAGATGAAACATTGGAAGTCTACTCCATATCGTCCACAAGCCAATGGGCAAGTGGAATCTACCAATAAGGTACTTGAAGCAATCCTGACCAAGATTGTACACTTGCATAGAAGAGATTGGGCAGAAAGGCTTCCGAAGGCACTTTGGTTGTAATGTACCAAATGGAAGAATACTATTGGACACACTCATGAGCTTGTCTATGGGAAGAAAGTTTTGCTTCCAATTTAATTCCAAGTGGAGACTTTTAGAACAACAACAAAATTGGGCCTTGATCTATCTGAAGCTCAAAAACAAAGGTGAGCACCAGTTGAATGAGTTAGAAGATATCCAACAAGATGTTATGCAAAGAACCAACATAGTCCAACAATAAAGATCGAGATGGCATGACAAATTCATCAAAGTTAAGAAATTCAAGCCAAGTCACCGGGATCTTCTTTTTTACTCTAAATTCAAAGATTTTCAAGGAAAATTTCAAACTCACTAGCTTGATCCCTATGAGATAGATATTGTCTTTGACAATGGAGCAGTTAGAATCAAGGCTATTTATGAAGACAAGATTACCTTCCTTGTTAATGACCGTATATTAAAGCTATATCACAAGCCCTTGACAAGAGAAGAAATTATCAAACATTTGCAAAATAATTCTAATTTCAAGTTGCTTGAGAAAGGATATCTTTCTCGTTATCTTCCAACTAATTTCTATTTTTCTTTCCTTAAACTGAAAATAAAAAAGAAAAAAGAAAAAAGATATAAATTATAAAAAATATAATAATTATAGACATGAAAACAAACATTGTTGGCATGTCTATAGAGAAAATCTTAACTAAAAACCAAGAATTCTTGGCGGTTTAGATTTTCATATTCCTTGTCTTTTCCCACTTTCTTTTTATCCCTCCTTTTTCTTCTAATAAAATTTCCAGATCTAATCCGCAATTTGAGATCTAGTTTTCTTCAAGCATCACCAAGAGACAACAACAATAATAAAGATCCATTCCATCAACAACAATAAATTTTTAAAAGGAAACAACTACAGAATCTGTGACATTCACAGCCTATAAATTATGCAACTTACTCAACCTGCATATATTATATACCTAAGGAAGCATTAGATCACTCTAGATCTGCAGCAAAGAAAAGACATAAAATATCAAAGACATATGCGCTTTAAGGTATACAAATAGAATGAGAGACTATTTTTCATTTAAGCAACATTAGATTTATAAGCTCATTGAATGATTCTGATACATATATTATAACAACTGAGCAAACTATAGACCTTATAACAATCCTATTCCATTACCTATAATCATAGCCTTATTCTTTCATCATATCTTTATATGTCATATCAAGATCTCTCTATTACATGCAAAATCACCTATATTGTAATAGTCCTATAAAAATGGATCTAGGAATCATGGCAAATCATTTATGCAAAAGGAGAAGTTTTATTATGAATTGACCATCGCCTTAAGTGATATATTTCACTTCATCCTAACCACCGTCAAACCATTATGCTTTCTTGATCATCCCACCATTACCCTTGTCGAGAGAAGCAATTCAGGATTGAAACTCCTCCTTCACCATGGGTGTCATCGTTAGATTTGAGCCCAATTGAGTTAGATTTCTTCAAGTGTATCCATGGGCCAGAGATCAATTGCAGAAAGTAGGTTGGATTGATTTCTTTGAGAATTTTGATGGATATGAGGTAGAAGTTACAAGGGAATTTTCTCAGGAATTCAATGGAGTAGAGGTGGATATTGTGGACATTAAACTGATGATTACAAAATCCATAATGGCAGAGGCAATAGGCTTACCCAGAAACATAGAGAGTTGGTTCAAAAACAAAAAGATCAAGACAAGGAGTGGACAGTTTTCTTCAAAACCCAGGTAAGGATACTTCTATCTTCAGAAAAGGGATACCAGTAACTATATTGAAAACAAAATGGAGAAATATTTTGTTAGTCATTAAAAAAGAATCGACTTGTGAAGGACGATATGGCACAATGATTTTTTTATCATACTCGACTCTTAATGCATTTCATTGAGGGAAATGAGTTGAATTTTCCATATTTTCTACTTTGTAGTCTCAAGAAAATGGCTTCTAGTGTACAACGAGATTATAAAATCCTTGACAATTCCCTTTATCATCATGCGTTAATTAAAAAATTCTTATTGAATCACATTTGAGGACTAAGAGAGATAATTGGCAAAGCTTTTTAGCTCGAAATCATTTTGTAGAGGATCTAGAAGAGGAAGTAGTAACAAAAACTAAAAGAAGTTGGTGCAGAACAATTTCAAACCCTAACCATGAGCCTGATAATGAAGAAGAGGGTTTGACTATAAATGAAGCAAAAAAAATGGAAACTTTACCAAATGAACCAAAGGACAACACTCCCCTTTTTCAGTTCTTGGAGAAATTCAAGTAGAAAAATGGAAAACAAAGTGTTGGAAGAAAGAAATCCAACTCAAGTATTAATTAGTCCGAAATAATAAAAGGCGCAGAAGCAATGGAAAAGGAACAAGAAAAGACATGGAAGTCAGGTAACAAGAGGAAGACTATCCAAAAGATGGAGGAACTAGCACTGAAGCTGAGAAGGAGTAAACACATTTCTAAGCATTTGAATATACAAGAACGACTAAAATTTCCTGAAACTGTTGATATTGAGGAGAAATATCATAGTATAGATGAAGAAACAAGGGAATCATGATTTACTCAAGCCCCAAGTCAAACTGGGAAGACACCCGAAATATATTCTGTCTAATAACAGATTTATGGCTATGTGGAAACACAAGAGTAGAGAGAAAAACACAAGGTAAATTACCCTTTACAAAATGAATATGAAGACGCTTTTAATGAAAAGGTTCTTTCAACTGGTGACATTCCTTAAAAATAACAAGAAATTGTAAATGCTCTGAAACAAGATACATGAGATGGAAATATTAAATAGGCATCTCAAAGAAGAAAATGAGGCATTGAAAATACAAAATGAAATTTTGAGTACTCAAGATGATAGTATGTTGTTGAAACTATGCCACTAATATAATAAAAACAAGAAATTCAAGGTCAACAATAGTATTCTCAGAAATAGAGTCAGAGGATTGCAGGGAAGGATCTTAAAGACGAAACCAAGACTAGCACTTAATGTTAAGACTCAAAGGGGTGCCACTAGTTTGGATGTTCTAATCCAAACTTCATAAACAATTCAGTAAACATAACATTTTACCAATTTTGAAGTTTTGGTGCATGAGGACATGCAAAATCCTCAGTGTGGGGGAATGTTGAAGTCCTAATTTTTTTTTTTATTTTTATTTTTTATTTTTATTTTTTTTATTTTATTTTTTATTTTTTATTTTTATTTTTTTATTTTTATTTTTATTTTATTTATTTTTTTTTATTTTTATTTTTATTTTTATTTTATTTTTATTTTTATTTTTATTTTTATTTTTATTTTTATTTTTTATTTTTATTTATTTTTTTATTTTTTATTTTTATTTTATTTTTATTTATTTATTTATTTTTATTTTTTTTCGATACCCTTTTTACCTTCATCTACATCCTTTTTCATGACATTTTTACTACATTTTCAAGTTGAGAGGTAACTTTAGATATGTTTAAACATAATAAAAGATATCATTCATTCATGGTTTATAGTCTACTATTTCTTTACGAAATTAATCAAAACATCTCTATAGCTACTGAAATGTGTTCATTTTGCAGCGAACCAAAGATTCTGCAACTACATCCATGGTTATATAGGTTCCAACATGTTTGAAGAAGAATAAAGGATATAATTAGATGGAAAATGTTTGACACATGGACATGCACCTATTTTGTTGATCTGGTAACTCACAAGGTTCGAGAATTTTCATGGTCAAACTAGAATTCAATTCTAGTTACAACATTCAACTCTTACGCAACAGGTTGGGCATCATCAAGAAAGCATGGGAATGAATAATAAAGGCTTGGGATCAAAATTATGATGTGTCAATATGAGATTTACTCATGATTTGTTCTTCCCGTAGCAAATCATGATCAGTACGATCCTTGTTTTGATTTAATCAGTTAGTTGCCATATCTAAACTTATTTCTTAGATTATAAGTCTTCGAACTATTATTTGAAAGGCATTATAAATAAGCCTTGAAACAAGACAATTGGGACATCAAGTTTGTGATCATTTGCTGTTATTGAAGACTCTTTGATTGTATTAATACAAGTATTATGTTCCTAATTCGAATGCATCTTTAGTCGATCTGATTTGAATCCATCATGCCTTACACTCAACAAGAGGCCCCCCTAGAGAGCTGTAAGTTAGTTTAGATGTTTTCATGTTATTTTTGTTTCAATTAGTTTCAATTTGAGTTTGCATATTAATTTATCTTCATGTTTGTTCACTTATTAATTTTGTTGCATAAGATTGAGTGCTCACTAAATTTAAAAACAATAAAAATACCTTGAATTGTTGGTTTTCTCCATTTAGATTTTCCACTTAGTCTCATATTTAATTGTTTGAATTAATTCAGTTCTCCATTGCACACATAGTAATATGTCATAAGTTGAAATTTCATTTTGATTAGCTATATTTTGAAACAAGCTTTGATTTCGCTGATAAAATAGGATTTTAATTCATTGCAATAGATTAAGATTTCATTTAAATAAGTAAATTAGCTCTTTCAAATTTGATGATATTAGAATAATCCTTTTGATTTTATGCAGTCATAAACAGACCTTTCCATTTGATGCAATTAGATTAGTCCTTTCAATTCCATGAAATTAGATAGTCCTTTTCATTTCATGTAACTATAATAATCCTTTCGATTCAGTGCCATCAAATAGTCCTTTCTTTAATTCAATAGAATGATATTTTCAATTTGATCTTGTTTTTGAAAGCATGCTTTGTCCTTTCAAGTTTGATAGAAAGCACATGTGCATGAAGTTGAAATGAGTTAATTTTGATAGTCTGTTTTTAACAATTTTCTTTAATTGCTTTGTCCTTCTAAATAAAAAATACAACTCCTAGCATATAATGTGCATATTCACTTCATAAGTACACAAACCTTGGTTGACAATTCATGAAGTAATTTAACTACCAATGAAATTACCCAACAATATCCCACCAACTTGAGTGTTTGGAAGGACCTTATTCAATACTTCACTCATTTTCTCATGATGGAGCTCATTACCATTTGTTGAGGAGTGTTTGGAAGGCCCTTATTCAATAATTCACTCATTTTCTTGTGATGGAGCTTATTAACATTTGTTGAAGAGTTATTTTTATTCCTACACTATTTGAGTGGTAGCACCTCTTAGGATATTGATTTGTTTGCTTTTCCAGGCTTGATATAATTTCTTTAGGTATTCACAGTATTGGTACTTTATAGGAACACATTAAAACCACTACTTACATCATATGTGAACATGGTTCCAGTTTAGTAATTATTTATGCTAAATTAATTATTATGTTAACTCTTTATCGTGCTTTAAAAGTTGTCATTTCTTGTTGAAAGGAATAATTGCACCTTTCAAGATTGTGCCCCCATACTCTCTTAGGCATTCTGCCTGATTCTAAGACTTCATCCATTTCATAGTTTTTTTAGTCATGTTATTTATTATTCTCATTATGTTGGAATTAAACATGATTGACCTCCATGACCTCCTAGTTCACCATTGATTTCATCCTCCTTGAACTCTTGTAAGTCAATTTCACTTACATCTATCTTATCTTCGTCCAATTCTAGTGCATTTATTCCTCCAACTAATCCAATATTCAATATGGTAAAAATAATCTAAATAATGCCAATAATGTAATAATGTAAGCACCAACCTGAATCGTGCACCTAACTTTCCATACACAACTAGTCTAAACTTCCCAAATTTGATTTAGTAATGAACAATCCAATTCAACATAGTTTACTTGGCCTCACTTGCCTACCTACCTTCCTTCAAATATCTCAAATTTTGAAGGTCATTGTTGAGCCCCAAACTTGCATCTTTCCTACACATTTTTCTAGCTTCTTTCCATTCACCTGAGCCTCCTAAGCCATCAATATCATTGCATATTAGTTATAAAAGAGCATTTAAAGTGGTTTCTTGACTATGTCTTTGTGTTGCTGTTTGAACTAGATTTTTGCTTATGAGCTGCGGAATCTTGTCACTTTCCGCAGTTGGTTAAACTTTCTGCAGCTGTTTTTTTTAAGTCCACATTGTAGGTGTCATCAGGCAGATTGAGCCACATGGGCAAGTTGGAAATGATGTGGACATGGTTCGGGTCCCATTGGTCCAGCTGGATTCATCAAAGGAGGCCGTAGTCAACGGGGGTCAAGCGGTGGTCAAACAGGAGAAGTCCTACAACAACAGGACTTTGTTTCAAGCACGTGAAGACTTCCGTGACCGTTTCCAGATTTTTGGAGGCACGCTGACACCTGTAGGCTGACCACGATGTGGATCCAACAACCGTTTTTAATAATATTGCCTAATCTCGGTGACCATGCTGCTAAATCCGTGGAGGCTATTCTTCACGTGTCCTATGTTCACGTAGTTTTCCAGAAAGACAGTTATGAAACCTTGTTATAAATAACGCATCCTGATACGCATAATAACTAGCTTTTGATATGTAATTTTTGCTGTTAAGAACCACTGTGTCGTGACACAGGCTTATTGTTGTAAACTCTGTTTTGATATATATATATAATATATATATATATATATAATATATATATATATATATATATATATATATATATATATATATATATATATATATATATATATATATGAAGACTCTGTTTTCCATGTTTGCGTGAACGTGATTTTGAGTTGATAACCCATTAGCCGAGGTTGCAGAGGGCCCCTGCACACCGAGGTTTCATTTTCCTTTATTGTTGTATAGTCTTTATGCATCGTTTCTTTATTCTCATTGCATATGTTTTATGATTATTCATGTGTGTATATATTTCTAAGATGTCACTTTTGCTCATGATTTTATAAGTTTTGTTTAACGCTGAGTGTGTGCAGGTTTCAAGATAGATTAGGCAGCCCGAGCATTTGCATATAAATTTCTTAATGACTAGTGATATGGAATTGATTCTCTGTTGATTTTATTTTCCTAGTTTCTTTTAATATAAGTTCTGTTTTGTTGAGGTTAGTTTTGTTCAATTTGCTTTGATTAGTTAAAAACCAACTTTCTCATCTCATTGACAATTACCTCCGAAAGCCATAGCGAGACTACTGGCGAGGGATTGAAATATGAATGTTGTGAATTGATTTTAGTTTCCTTTTATGCAATTAGATAATTGAATTGCTCATTTCATTGACAGTTACCTCCGAAAGCCATAGCGAGGCTACTGGCGAGGGATTGAAAGATGAATGTTGTAATTTGCTTTTAGTTTACTTTTTCGCAATTAGATAATTGGATTGCTCATTCCATTGACAATTACCTCCAAAAGCCATAGCGAGACTACTTGCGAGGGATTTAAATATGGATGATGTAATTTGATTCTAGTTTTACTTTCTTTGCAATCTTTGATTTCCTTGAGTACAGTAGCTTAAATTAATTTTCTGAATTCAGACAACAACAGAGATGATAGTTTCATAATCAGTAGTTCATGAATTACTTGTTTTGATTAACAATATCTTTTCATTTTTGATTCAAGTGTTATTTTCCAATATAGTCTATTTTCTGAAGTGTTAAGTTTTGGGAATCTTTACAAAGGACATAATTGCCTTAAAACTTATAACCATACTTGCCTTCTAGAAAATTAGGAATTGGAATTTCATAAACCAAGATAAAATCCCCCAAAACAAAATAAAAATAAAAATAAAACGACAAAAGTAAGAAATAGGTTATCTTGCACATATAGTGTGCCACACTTTGTCAACTTACGAATCTCGGATTGACAAATTAATGTAGCAATTTAGGACACACTAAATTGACCAAACATTTTGGCGTTGTTGTCGGGGAAGTGTAACTAGGTAGCCCATTTCTTAAAAAAATAAAAAAATAAAAAAATAAAATAAAAAGAAGGGAAAATTGATAACTTCTTGAAGTATGCTCTCCTCTTGCATCTAGTGTGATCTAGAGGATCATAAAAGAGAGTTATTGATTCAATAATTTCTTAAGTATGCTCTCTTCTTGCACCTAGTGTGACCTGGAAGATTAGAAAGAGAATTATTAGCCCAACTTAAAAATAAAAATGACATGCATAGAGCAAGAGATTCTAGGGGAAGGTTTATAGCTAGAGCCAAGAGTTTGATTTTCACAAATCCAGCTTCTTCAAGGCATAGACAAGATTCACCACCATCTACTCCTAGCCTTAAGATTCCTGGAATTCAAGGAGCAACAACTGAATTAGAGGATTCTCCTACACTATCTACCAAATCTCATCTAGGAGAAGACCCATTCTTTACTTCTACAGGAGAGCATATTGTAATCAAAGAAGTAGAATCACTTGAAGAAGAGGAAGGGGAAATTCCTCCTCGTTCGCCATTAGTAGAAGAACCAGAGGACTCTAAAGAAACTATCATGACAGAGGAAGTAGTAGATGGATTCAGAGGTAGAGGTAGAGGTAGAGGAGGAGGAAATAATGGAGGCAACAATGGTGGAGGTGGAGGTAATAATGGGAGAAATAGGGAAGGAGATAACTCGTTTGGATTCCCTATAGTTGATGAGGAAACTCACACAATGATGAAAAACATCTCACCATCTGTCCTCCCCAACTTTTATGGATTCCGAAGTGAGGATCCTGAAACATTTCTGTTTGAGTTTGAAGTAGTGTGCTGAACTTATGACTATATGGAAGACTCTCAAAAACTCAAACTGTTTCCTTCAACATCAAAGGGAGCCGCTTTGAAATGGTTCATGGGATTAGTCACCCAATCTATTAGGACTTGGAATGATATGAAACAAACATTTTTGGATAGATACCTGGACTATTGCATGCCCACCAATCACAAGGATGAGGTATTCAAAATGGTACAAAAAGAAGATGAAAACTTGGAGGATTTACTTGAAAGATTTCAATACAACTTAAAAAGAGCAAAGATGAGCAACTTAGATGAGGAAAATTTGAAAGCCCTTTTATTGAAAGCCATCAGAGATGAATGGATAGATATTTTAAACATGATGGGGAAAGGAGACATTTCTCAACTTCCACTTCATGACATAACAGAACTATGTGTCCATCTCTCGAGAGGAAAATCTAAGACAGGAAAAGGGCCTAGAGATCCTTCTCTCATTAGGGCAAACAAATCCACAATTGGGTCAGTAAGTAGGGCAGAGATTGGCAATATTCTTGATGAATTCAAAATTGATATCTTAGGGAGCCTTAGTGAACAACTAGACACCCTTAAAATTCAAAATAAGCAGAAAGCGGAAACTTATGCTCTAGCCATCTTTTGTCCGAAATGTAGGAAGAAACATTCTCTAAGGGAATGCCCCTTGGATGCAAAAGTTGTAGAAACATGTATGATTTTCTCAGAGAATCATGAGACCAAGGATTGTCCTTCAATTCCTGGGTTCAAAGCTGTCTTTCAAGAAGATCCAAATTCAGTAGAATCTCTCTGTTTTGTTGCAAGAATACCTTGGCAGGGGCAACAAAACCAAGGGTTTAACAACCCTATGAATTTTCAACCCCCGCAAAATTGAAATCCTTGGCAACAACCTTGGCCCCAACCTCAAAATCCATATCAATCATGGGCACCAGGAATGCAAAACCCTTATGGGAGATTTTCTCAATTTTACCAATATCCTCCATCTTCTCAAAACCAACAAACTCCACAACTCCCAAATCAAAACCCACAACTTTCATTGCCATTTCCTCAACAACAACCTTCTAAACAAAATCCAAATCCCAACTCATGCTTCAATTCCAACAAAAGACAAATCAACTACCAGCTCAGCCATTGCCAAATCCTAACAATAAAAATCCTCAGAATACTTACATGATAGAAGGACAACAATTTCCTACCTACATGATTGTTCCTCTTAACGATGTACAACTCAAGTCTGGTAGAGTTTTAGAAAAACCTTCTATATATGTCCAAGAGAAAGATACCTCTGAGGAAGATTCTCTTCAAGTCAATAGAGGTTCTGAAGCATCTCTTCAAAACCCAAATAGTCAAAAAGAAAAAGAAAAAGAGTCAAACCACACAACTCCTACAGTTGAGCAACCTGCATCTTCATCCACACCTCCTTTCCCTGAAAGATTACAAATTGACAGGGGGTGGAAAAACAAATCTTGTTGCCTGACTATGATTTCCTAGATGAATTAAAGAATGTCTGAATCAAGATTCCCTTGCTACAAGCCATTAGAGAGATTCTTATTCTAGCAAAAATAGTAAAGGAGTTGAGTCTCAAAAGACCAGGAAGGAAACCAAGAGACACAAGAAGAATCCACATGGTAGGAAAAATTGCAGATATCGTGATGGGAAAAATTACCATGCAGAAGTATGTAGATCCTGGTAGTCCAATTGTCAAGACACATATAAATGGGGTAGAAATCCCAAACACTTTGATTGACTTAGGGGCTGCTATCAACATTATGAGTAGACAGACTATGGAACAACTTAAACTTCCTAATCTCCTCTTTACACCTACTTTACTGCAGCTTGCAGATAGATCAATAAAAAAACCAGATGGTGTATTAGAAGATATTTCAGTCTCCTTAGATTCTTAAGAATATCCAGTAGATTTTATGATTTTGACTCCCAAGAGTAATCTAGGATGGCATCCAATTATCTTAGGAAGACCTTGGCTAGCCACAGTTGATGCTTTCATTAGTTGTAGATCTGGGGACATGTATATTTCTGATGGTAGTTCGACAAAGAAATTCAATTTGTATCCTCCAGCAAAAGCAATTACAGAAGTAGGAAACAATGAATGGGTCGATGATGAGGACACTATACAACCTGTCTTTACTATTTCTGAGATTAGTGAGGATAGTCAAATTCTGAACACATTAGAAAATTTTGAGACATCTTCAGAATATGACCCCACACAATTTCAGTTAGATTCTAACATTGAGTATTTATCATCAAGACAAATGTCTCTTTACTCTATGGAAGAGTTCAGTAGTTCCGCCATTGAGATTTTTCCAGGTAAACCATTGAATATCAACAAAAATTTGAAAAGTCACAACAGGAAGAACTAACCAAAATATTGCAAAAACATTCTACTGCATTTGCATGGGAGTATACTTATATGAAAGGTATTGATCCTAAGACTTGCATCCATAACATCTACATTGAGGAAAACAGTAAAACAATCAGACAACCTCAGAGAAGGATGAATCCAAACCTTAGGGAGATAGTGAAAGAAGAGCTCCAAAAACTACTCAATGTAAACTTCATTTATCCAATTTTAGATAGCCGATGGGTTTCTCCTTTGGTTATAATACCTAAAAAGAATGGTAAATGGAGGGTTTGCATTGATTACAGGGAATTGAACAAAGCGACTTTGAAGGATCACTTTCCTTTGCCTTTTATCGATCAGGTATTAGATACATTAGTAGGCAAAAAATATTTTTCATTTTTGGATGGTTTTAGTGGCTATAATCAAATTTAGGTAGCACTTGAGGATCAATATAAGACCACATTTACCTGTCTATGGGGGACTTTTTCCTATCGAGCGCTTCCTTTTGGGTTATGTAATGCACCCGCAACATTCCAAAGAGCAGTACTAGGAATTTTTTCTGATCTAATCCATGATTGTCTAGAGGTTTATATGGATGATTTTACAGTTTATGGTAATTCGTTTGAAGAAGAATTAGAGAATTTGGAAAAGGTACTTATAAGATGTAAAGAAACAAACCTTTCATTAAGCCATGAAAAATTCTTTATGATGTTTACTGAAGGTATTGTTTTGGGACATCACATTTCACGGGATGGAATTAAAGTTGATAGATCAAAAGTTGAAGTCATTTCCAAGTTGCCTATTCCAAATTGTCAAAAAGATGTTAGAAGTTTTCTGGGATTTACTGGGTACTATAGAAGATTTACAGAGAACTTCACTAAAATAGCATCTCCACTCTTCAAATTGCTTACAAAAGGCTGTGTATTCAAATGGGATCCCAATTGTCAATCAGCATTTGAAACTTTGAAAACAAGAATATCTGAAGCACCCATCTTGAGAGGACCAAATTAGAAACTTCATTTCCATATTTCTACAGATGCTTCAGATACAGCTCTAGGGGCAGTGTTGGGTCAAAAGGATTTAGTTCCTTATGCCATTTACTATACCAGCAAAAATTTAACTCCCACTGAGTTGAATTATACTGTGACTGAAAAAGAGTTCTTAGCTGTTGTTCATGCAATCAATAAGTTTAGACATTATATAACAGGCTATGAAACTTTTATCCATACTGATAATTCTGCGATTAGATATCTAATGAACAAACCCGTTACTAATGGCAGAGTTACAAGATGGCTCTTACTTTTATAGGAATTCAATATTATTGTGTTGGATAGACCAGGGAAACAAAATACAGTAGTTGATTCCTTGTCTAGGATTCAGAATACTAAAGAAGATTCTCCTGTAGAGGACAAATTTCCTAATGAATACTTATTTGCAGCAACTACTAAAACCCCTTGGTATGCAGATATTGCTAACTATTTGGTTATAGGGAAACTACCTCCACACCTATTTCATAGTGAAAGAAGAAATATTATTAAGGAGAGTTCAAAATATTCATGGATTTCTAATGAATTGTTTAAAACAGGGCCAGATCTTGTGATCAGAAGATGTGTTAGGGAAGATGAAATGCCTGATATTCTCAAAGCATGTCATGATGAAGCATGCGGCAGACACTTTGCTGACAAAAGGACAGCCTATAAAATCATCTCTTTAGGATATCATTGGCCGTCCCTCTTTAAAGATGCAAAACATTATGTCAAAAGATGCGACAGCTACCAAAGAGTAGGGAAACCTACCCTTTCAAATAAAATGCCATTGCAACCACAGGTACTCATCGAACCCTTTGAAAAATGGGCTTTAGATATCATTGGACCTATTATTCCGCCATCTAAGCAAAAGAAGTATATATTGGTATGTACTGATTATGTCACTAAATGGGTAGAAGCCAAAGCGTTAGTTTCTGCTACTGAAAATTTAGTGGTTAATTTTCTTTATGAGGATATTTTTACTCGCTTTGGTGTTCCAAAAGGAATTGTGATAGATCAGGGAAGTCAATTCACATCTAACTTGGTGGAGAAGCTGATGGAAGAATACAAATCAAGCACAGAAGATCTACTCCTTACCATCCGCAAGCAAATGGTCAAGTGGAGTCTACAAACAAAGTTCTTGAAAGTATCATCACCAAAATTGTTCATCTACACAGAAGAGATTGGGCAGAAGGCTTCCTGAGCCTTGTGGGCCTACAGACTACATGGAGAAATACAACAAGACATTCTCCCTATGAACTTGTTTATGGGAAAGAAGTCCTGCTCCCCATTGAGTTCCAAGTCAAAACTTTCAAGATGGCAGTTCAGTTGGGTATGGATCTATCAGAAGCCCAAAAGCATAGAATGGAGCAATTGGATGAGCTAGATGAGATCAGACAAGAGGCAATTCTAATAACTGATCTAGTTCAATATCAAAGAGCTAAATGGCATGACAAATAAATCAAAGAGAAGAAGTTTCAAGAAGGAGATTGGGCATTGCTATTTGATTCCAAGTTTAAAGATTTTAAAGGAAAATTTCAGACTCATTGGCTTGGGCCGTATGAGATTGACAAGATCTTTAGCAATGGAGCGGTAAGAATCAAGACCATTGATGAATCCCAAACTCCTCTTATTGTGAATGGTCACAAATTAAAGATTTATCATAAGCCACTCTCAAAAGAGGAATTTGTCAAAATATTTCAAGATAATTCTGCAATAAGACTGATGAAGAAGAATCCTTCTTCTCCACCAGCCTAGCCTTTATTCTTTTTGGTTTCTAAAAAAATAAAAATAAATAAATAAATAAAATAAAATAAAAATGTATAAGCCTAAAAACCAATCACTGATTGGTAGTCTTATATAGAAAATGTAGGGTGAAAATTAGGAACACCTGACACCCTATATTTTCCAAAAAAAATTCACTCTCTCTCTCGATTCACAAGTTTTATGACACCCCACTCCATTTCATTCCACTTCATTCCACTCCACTTCATTTCATTTCACTCCATTTCATCTATTTCATTTCATTTCACCAATACAAATTTTCTTTCATGACCGTTTTCATTCAGTCAGTTATCATCTATCCATCTCCATTCATCCAAATAATTGTTGTGTCAGTTTCAGCAGCTGACACCAGTTTTCGCAGCCAGAAGCAGTTTCTGCAGCCACCACTCTGTTTTTTTAATTTGCTAAAATGTTTGGTCAATTTAGAGTGACCTAAATTGTTGCATTTAATTGTCAATCTGGGATTCGTAAGCTAACGAAGTGCGGCGCACTATATGTGCAAGATAACCTATTTCTTACTTTTGTCGTTTTTGGATTTTATGTTTTGGGGGTTTTTATCTTCGCTGATTTCCTAATGTGAGATGGAAATTCTAAAAGACAAGTATGGATATAAATGTTCAAGGCAATGATGTCCTTTATATTAATTTCCAAAACTTCAAACTTTCAAAAAAAGGGTTTTACAACATGCAATGATGAAATTAATTCCTAAAAGAAAATGAAAATGTGCCACTATTCTAATCAAACAAACAATGAACTATTGATCATGGAACCATTATCCCTGTTGTTGTCTAAATACAAAAGAATCTGTACTCAAAGAAATCCAAAAATTGCAAGCAAAGTAAAGCTAAAATCAAATTACATCAATTCATACTCTGACACCTCGCCATTAGTCTCGCTATGGCTTTCGGAGGTAATCATAAACAACTTGAGCAATCTGATATCTAATTTGCAGGAAAATAAATAATATCAAATTACACATTCATATTTCAGTCCCTCACCATTAGTCTCAATATGGCTTTTGGAGGTAACTATAAATGACATGAGCAATTCAATAACTAACTTGCAGAAAAATAAACTAATATCAAACTACACAGTCATACTTCAATCCCTCACCATTAGTCTCGCTATGGCTTTCGGAGGTAACTGAAAATGACATGAGAAATCCAATATCTAAACTAACTAATAAATCCAATGAACAGAACTGAAATAAACAAAACAGTGCTGGAGTTAAAAACTAAGAAAAATAAATCAACAGAAAGATAAGACTGTTTCCATGTCATTAGTCATTGTAAAACTATGTGCAAATGCTCGGGCTGCCTACTGTAATCTGGAACAAAGACACTGATCAGTTAACAACATTATAAAAGCATGTAAAATTATGGACAAAAATAAAACATGAATACCATAAGCAATGCAATATATACACGTGAATGATTATGGCATAAGGAACGTAAAGAAATAAAGCATGAAACTATACAGCAATAAACAAAACCTCGGTGTGTACAGGGGCCCTCTGCACAACCTCGGGCAGTCATCTATCAACCACGAATTGAGGTTATAAACAAAGTCTTCTCATGTATTCAAAATGCATTCATAACATAGAAATAAAGTCACGGCACAGTGGGCTCATTAACAGTCAAAATTACATTACAAAAGCTAGCTACTATGCGTATGAGAACGCATTATTTATAACAGAGGATGACATAACTACTTTCCTACAATTTGCGCTGATAAAAGACACGTGAACAACCACGTCTAGGAATCTAGCATTATGGCTGCCGTGAAGATTAAATATATGGAGAGTGGCTATTGGATTCGGCTTATGGAGGAGTCCACAGGTGTTGATATGTCCCCTGAGATTTAGGAACGACCACGCAAGTCTTCACGTGGTGAAAAACAAAGTTCTGTCACCGTAGGACTCTTAGTTTGACCATCACTTGACTACCTTTGACGACGACCTTCTTTGGTGAATTCGACTGAGCCAATAGCACTCGGTCCATATCCATGTCATTTCCAACTTGCCCATGTGGCTTGATTTGCCTGAAGACACCTGCAATATAGTCTTTAACAAAATGGCTGCGGAAAGTTGAAGCAGTTGCGGAAAGTGACAAGATTCCACAGCTCAATGAGCAAACATCTAATTCAAACAGCAGACACAAAACATAGTTAAAAACCACTTTAAATGCTCTTTTATGATTAATATGCAATGGTGTTGATGACTTAGGAGGTCCAGGTAAATGGAAAAAGTCTAGAAAGGTGTATAGGAAAGATGCAAGTTTGGGACTCAACATACCCCCACTGTGAAGGTGTTGCATGTCCCCATGCAACCAAAATTTTGATCACCCTCCTTCAATTCATATGCTCTAATATCTCTGCCAGTACATCCGATCCTCTTCTCCTCTTTCTTGGTGTTGCTAACATCCTGGGCTTCTTCATCAAGCATCTGAATTTGAGATTAATTAGTGCTTTGATTTTCTTCTTGCATTTCTTCTTCAATTTCCTGTTCTTTTTGTGCCACAGTCCAAGATGTAACATAGTGTTGTCATGAATGATCTTGTCTAATCTGCTTTGCTCCTCTAATGCTTCATTTTAATTTTTAATATGTCTATTTAAAACGTCCAACTCAAAGACTTCTTGTTTCAACGATTGGACTAGAGCTTCTTGTGCTGTATGAGGCTAAGTGGATGAAGTGTTGGGACCCGTGGCTATTCTTTCTAAGGATTATATGTAATCATACACCTCTTGCTGCTTTGGATCTATCTCGCGTGTCGTTTCCCTTGGGCTGTCCCCAAAATGTTGTGGAGGAGAATTGACTTGAAAATCTGGCTGAAATGGACTCATGTCAACATCTTGAGGGCTAGTTTCAACGTTTGGCTGAGAATGATGTGGACTACGGCCAACTAAAGTTCGTTCAGGTGTTCCTCCTCCCAAATCCATAAAATGGGGTCTTTTTGTTTGTGCTTTCTTCCACTTTCCTTTAAGCCTGGTGCTTCTTCTTACATGCTGTGGACTACTGTCTTTTTCCTTCTGTTTTTCTTTTCCTTTCTTTTTGGCCATAGTCGATTGTTCCTGAAGGTGAACTAGTCTCTCAGACAATACTTGATGGTCTTCTTCCGAGGAAGGGATTTGATGCACAGCTTCAATGCTTCTTTTCTCTTTTGATTTTGTTGGCTTTTTACCCTCAGTCTTTTCCTTCCTCCTTTTAGACAATATTTCTTCTCTACTAGTTCTTTCAACTGTGTTAGTAGGAGTGCTTTGAGTTTTATCACCTGTTCTCTTTCTTCTACTTCTTTTTAATGTACTGCCTTCAGGGCTTTCTTTGGGTTCTTCAAAGAAATTTCTAATTAAAAACTGCTCCCAAGTGTCCTTTTTCTCTTTTAATTATTTTTCTATCAAGATTTTCACGAGACCATGGTGATACAAATGTGGTTCTACGTCCCCCAGATGCTTTTGGACGGTTACAGACATATTTTTCAAACTGTTTAGTAAAAAGTATGGAAGATTGAGGGTCTGGTTGTCTAGGAAATTCATCAACAGTCAGGTATGATACATGTACATTGATCCAAAACGTCCTTCACAGGTGATAAACTTTTAAATAACCAACAGTAAGCTGGCTCACTCTTCTTTTAAAGCATGGAGAGGAATTCCCTTTTTGAAAATGGTGACATCCATACCTGGATTACGTAGGATCACTCTCCAAGCTTCCTCACTAATGCTCTTGTTCTTGAACCAACGTTCACCTTCTCGAGGGAGTTCTGTAGCAGCTGCTATGGATGCTTTAGTCACTGTAAATTTGAGGTCCCCAATTTCCAACTCCTGTCCGTCAAAAGACCTTGCAAAAGCTTTTGTTACCTCCTTATTGTAGTCTTTAAACTTTTGAATAAACCGAAGCCATTTTTCCTTTTTCAATATGTCTTTGACTTGCGGGTATCCTTCCATAAATTTGGGTCCCTCTGGTTCTGCCCTCAACAACTAACCCATCCTTCCTTCAGTTCTTTAAAACTCGTCTGCGTGAGGAGGGTTTAGTGGAGGTAAGACGACTGAATTAGCGGAAATGAACAGGGTTTATGAAGGAGACCAGTGACTGTAAACGGATATCAGAGAATAGGTTCACGGAATGAAGCAGAACAGAGAACAGAATGGGGTGAAGGCTTATGTGAGCACGGTGGAAATGCAGCCGTGAGGTCAATAGAACAGTAGGGGGAGTAAAGTGCATCCAGCAGTATTTAAAATTGGGTGGCTGCAGAGTAGATGCAAGCACGTTTATGAAATGGCTACGAATTTTGTGTGGCTGAGAGAAGCCGTAGTCAAATCAATCACGTTCCATAATTACAGGTGGAATATCAAAGTATAGCCGAACACGAGTGAAGACCGAAGGCTTGATTATGAGGCTGTTTAAAAATCAATGCAAGGATTGTGGGGGAATCATATAGAGATCATGGAACAGTTATGGAGTTATCAACACAATCATTGCATATAATGGAGCTATGGTTTATAACTATGTAAAAATGTGCTTGAATTCCATTTTAAATAAATTTCTACTCATACCTTGGAATTCTTGCCATTTTTCATTAGTCTTCAATCAGTTGCTCTTCGTTGATGCCTTTGAATGCCTCATGTCTTCATAATATGTCCTCATACCTACATTTGATTTCATGATTTTTGAACTAACATTTAACTGCAAATTTTTGAAAAACTGAGTGGTGGCTGCAGAAACTACTTCTGGCTGCAAAAACTGGTGTTAGCTGCGAAAACTGACACAACAATTATTTGGGTGAATGGAGATGGATAGATGATAACTGATTGAATGAAAATGGTCATGAAAGAAAACTTTTATTGGTGAAATGAAATGGAGTGAAATGAAATGAAGTGGAATGAAATGGAGTGGGGTGTCATAAAACTTGTGAAATGAGAGAGAGAGGGAATTTTTTTTGGAAAATATAAGGTGTTAGGTGTTCCTGATTTTCACCCTACATTTTCTGTATAAGACTGTCAATCAGTGATTGGTTTTCAGGATTATACCTTTTTTTTTTTTTAGAAACTGAAAAGAAGAAAGGCTAGGCTGGTGGAAAAGAAGGATTCTTCTTCACCAGTCTTATTGCAGAATTATCTTGAAATATTTTGACAAATTCCTCTTTTGAGAGTGGCTTATGATAGATCTTTAATCTGTGACCATTCACAATAAGAGGAGTTTGGGATTCATCAATGGTCTTGATTCTTACCGCTCCATTGCTAAAGATCTTGTCAATCTCATATGGCCCAAGCCAATGAGTTTGAAATTTTCCTTTAAAATCTTTAAACTTGGAATCAAATAGCAATGCCCAATCTCCTTCTTGAAACTTCTTCTCTTTGATGTATTTGTCATGCCATTTAACTCTTTGATATTGAACTAGATCAATTCTTAGAATTGCCTCTTGTCTGTTCTCATCTAGCTCATCCAACTACTCCATTCTATGCTTTTGGGCTTTTGATAGATCCATACCCAACTGAACTGCCATCTTGAACGTTTTGACTTGGAACTCAATGGGGA
Organism: Pinus taeda; assembly: GCA_000404065.3. NCBI lineage: Eukaryota > Viridiplantae > Streptophyta > Pinopsida > Pinales > Pinaceae > Pinus > Pinus taeda. The sequence continues at coordinate 33,121 of APFE030435516.1, read as the reverse complement.
GCAGGACTTCTTTCCCATAAACAAGTTCATAGGGAGAATGTCCTGTTGTATTTCTCCATATAGTTCTGTAGGCCCACAAGGCTTTAGGAAGCCTTTTTTCCCAATCTCTTCTATGTAGATGAACAGTTTTGGTGATGATACTTTCGAGAACTTTGTTTGTAGACTCCACTTGACCATTTGCTTGCAGATGGTAAGGAGTAGATCTTCTGTGCTTTATTTTGTATTCTTCCATCAGCTTCTCCACCAAGTTAGATGTGAATTATTGACTTCCCTGATCTATCACAATTTCTCTTGGAACACCAAAGCGAGTAAAAATATCCTCATAAAGAAAATTAACAATTGAATTTTCAGTAGCAGAAACTAACGCTTTGGCTTCTACCCATTTAGTGACATAATCAGTACATACCAATATATACTTCTTTTGCTTAGATGGCGGATTAATAGGTCCAATGAAATCTAAAGCTCATTTTTCAAAGGGTTCGATGAGTACCTGTGGTTGCAATGGAATTTCATTTGAAAGGGTAGGTTTCCCTACTCTTTGGTAGCTGTCGCATCTTTTGACATATTGTTTTGCGTCTTTAAAGAGGGACGACCGATGATATCCTAAAGAGAGGATTTTATAGGTTGTCCTTTTGTCAGCAAAGTGTCCGCTGCATGGTTCATCATGACATGCTTTGAGAATATCAGGCATTTCATCTTCCCTAACACATCTTCTGATCACAAGATTTGGCCCTGTTTTAAACAATTCGTTAGAAATCCATGAATATTTTGAACTCTCCTGAATAATCT